>MU704418.1:72904-89199 GCA_026770625.1 Nicotiana glauca
ATGAGATTAAAGCGACGACTTAGATCGATTCATTTAGCAAAATGGGGTCGTTTGATGGTTAAAGGAGACTGGGTATGGGAGACGGTTCGGGTTGGTTAGACGGGTATGGGTTGATGGGCGATGGAGTGAGTCGTTGGATCAATTTAATCAAATGGCTTGGATCAAATGGAACCAAACGATGTCGTTTGGTGGGGGTGTAGAGACGGGTTGGATTGGGGACGGGCCTGGGCCGGTTTTCGGTGTGTATTTGGCTGATTTTTCGGTTTGGGCTGGGGATTTGGCCCAAATTTGACTCCTTCCTTCTGTATTTACTTCCAAACTATTTTTATGTTTTCTTTTCTTCAATTTTCTTTCTAAATATTTTCAAATTTAAACTAAAAACCCTAATGCAAATTATAAAAACCCCAATTAACTCACAAATACTAATTTATGCTTAATAATTATTATCACACATAATAAAATAATAAATTAAAATAAAATCACACAATTTGGATATTAAATGCCAAAAAATACAAAGTACATATTTTTTTTCGTTTTTTTTTTGTAGAACAAACTTAATTACTCCTAATTGTAAAATTAAATCTTAAAATGCAAATGCGACATATTTTTGTATTTTCATTGATTTAAACAAGTAAACATTCACACACAAATGCAAACAATACAAGAAAAATAACGCAAAATTCACAAAAATTGCAAACAACACAAAATTATTTTATTTTAAATTTTTTTGGGAGTAATTCTCGTATAGGGCAAAAATCATGTGCTCACATGTGCTGAGTTAAGGTATGGCCTCGCAGCATCCCAATTGCTGTCCAGAGCTGAACTTGACCTTCAACAAGGTCCTAACTCCCCAATTCTAAGGCTGACAGGCATATCAGGGGTGTGCCAGCATCCCAATTGCTGGGCATGACCACCAGCCTTCCCTGGCCTCCCCCTAAATCCCTTTCATTGCACGTACACTTACTCCTAGTCTCTAAGTTCTGCCCCCTTCCTATGAGCCTTGCCTTGGGACCTTGAGTTCCCTCTAAACTTGGACATTTAAGGGCTGGACCTTCCACACTGCACTGTGACCCTACATTGATATTTGGGGTATAAGCATTGCCTGGAAATCTTGAAGTTCCTTGGAATTTTGACACATCCCAAATAAGAGAAAGGCTTTGGAAAATCTTATCCTTAGAAGTTGGTTTATTCCATATGTTAGACTAAGAATCTAAATTAGGCTCTCCTCGGTTGGAGTTGTAATCTCTGATATAATTTGTTTAGTTATTTTCTGGATTTCTTCAAAGTTGTAATAATTTGTAATAACTGCGGGGTATATAGTAAAATGGGGGAGGGACTCTCATGCTATGCATATGGGGTAGATATCATATCTATAAGTTCAGCACTGCATGTAGTTATCTTTCCTATAAGTTGTTCATTTGCATTAGATATCATGCCTATAAGTCGATTACTGCATATAAACAGCATGCCTGTAAATCTATTCATTACTGCATATAAACAGCATGCCTATAAGTCCACGCATTACTGCATGTAGATATCCTGCCTATAAGTTGGTCATTTGCATTAGAAATCATGCCTATAAGGTATTCATTACTGCATATAGATATCCTGCCTATAAGTTGTTCATTGCATTAGAAATCATGTTCATAAGTTTCTGCGCTTTTGCATGCACACCTTAGGCAAACCGTTTGTAGGCTAAAAAAATAAAAATTGAAGCTAGGTACCATGCCTATAGGACCCCTGCACTCTTACAAACGTCCTAAATCAATCACGCGTAGAAAAGCATGCCTATAGGGATAACTAATAACTAAATGAATCTGAATCATCTAGCTCGTTTGCAAGTCTAAAATCAGTAGTAAAAATGTTGATGTTGTTTCTTAAATCAGCAATCTTCTTTTAAAATCAGCCTGCCTTTCGCGATGTTAGATACCATGATTGTAAGCATCACCTAGGCAAATCTATAACCAATTACACCAGTCTTTAATAATTACAACCAGCAGGCAAGCCTAATTTGGACTTCTTATCTAAAAATATGTGATTTATCAACTACCCTTCCTATGTTAAATTTAATTAAAGACTTAACCAGTGTTTGCAAATCGTGCTAAACAATTTATTTCTTTAAATGAGGAGGCCTGTTTGAGCCCTTAATTGCTACTAGCTCCCCTTTAACTATGTATGTGTTTTGATTGTCACCTTAGGTTTTTATCCTTTTTTAACTCTGAAAAGCCCAACTTCCTCCCCTTTAGGATTAGTAGTCCCAAATACCTCCGGGACTGATAGGACGGGCACGGGTAATAGCATGCAATAAGTAATGATACCATTTCACGCTTAATACCTTAAGAGGGTGGGAAGGGTAGACATGGAGATGATGATCACGCGATAGCACCATGCGTACGATTGGCTACCAGTGTTGTGTAGATGATCCATGTATTTTGCAAACCTATGACCCCCTCCCTTTATGTGTTTCTTTTCCTCTTCTTACTCGTTTCTCGATAAGTTATCTGAATCCTTATTTCACAAAATTATGCCTTATCTATTCTCAAATGAGTTCTAAACATGTGTGCAAGCCCCTTTATTTGAGCCTTAATTGCTTATCAGTAAAGTCACAATTGTAACATGGCTGGGAACCACACTAGTGGATCTTGAGGGGTGCCTAACACCTTCCCTTCGAGATAATTTCTAGCCCTTACCCGAACTCTGGTTTTCCAACTCAAAACCCTTAGTGTCCTAATGCACTTAATCATTAGGTGGTCACTCTTCAAATCCAAAAACCCAAATCCCAAATGAGAAAAGAGTTGTCCTCCCAAATGTCGTAAACCCGATTTCGTGAGAAAAAAAGGGGGCGTCGACATACCTGCCATAACACCCCACTGCTCATCTCGAAACTCCAGAACTCCACAAATGACCACTGCCACACCCAACATAATACCCCCATCTATGCGGAGACTGTGCCGTACTCCACCTAGCCTATCTCAAGCACACCCGAGTCCGATGATAAGGACTTGCTCATTAGAAACCTGGCCAAAGAACTTAAAAAGTTGACTAGAAGAATTCAAGGCGTTGAAGGTAGTAAGGGAATTGAGGGGCTAAACTACAAAGATCTTTGCATACAGCCCGATGTCAAACTGCCCGAGGGGTACAAAACTTCCTATGTTAGAAATGTTTGATGGTACATGAGATCCAAGGGTCCATTTAAGGATACACTGTGACAAATTGGTTGGAGTAGGAAAAGATGAGACAATCCGCATGAAGCTTTTTATGAGGAGATTGAAGGGAGGTGCTTTATCTTGGTACATTAGCCAAGATCAAAAGGAGTGGTCGAACTGAGTAAGAATGGCGTCTGATTTTATGGACAAATTCAGGTTCAACACGGAGAATGCACCGGATGTGTTCTATATTTAAAATCTAAAGAAGAAGCCCACAGAAACCTTCTACGAGTATGCTACTCATTGGAAGTCCGAAACTATTAAGGTTAGACCTGCCTTAGAAGAAGAACAAATGAACAAATTCTTCATCCGGTCCCAAGACCCACAGTATTATGAGAGGTTGATGATGATCAAGGGCCAAAATTTTCTAACATTATCAAGCTAGGAGAAAGTATCTAAGAGGGCATCAAAAGCGGTATGGTTACGAATTTCGAGGCTTTGCAAGCTACAAACAAGGACTTAGAGTCAGACGGTGTCCAAGAAAAGGGACGTAGGAGCCGTAATGGTGGCACAAAGAACTAAATCTCCCATGAAATACCAAACATACCCAATGCCTACACTCACATATCAGCCTACCCCAAACTACCAATCACCCTCAACCTCTTACCAAACTCCACCACTCACATATCAATCACCTCCCACATATCAGCTCACTTCACCAAAATATTCCCAACCAGCACATGTTTACCAAGCCTAAAACAACTCAATCATCCCACTACTAATCCCTTCCTCCACTCCAAAACTTCCCTAGACCTCGATCAAACTTTGACCGAAGGCCCCCCAAAAATATACGGCTATTGTTGAACTTATCGACCAATTGTATGAAAGACTCAAAACTACTAGTTACGTCACCCCTATCCCTACTGCTTTTGAGAACCCTTCTCAATGGGTTAATCCAAATAAGTCTGTGCATACCATTCCGGCATGATAGGACACACCATTGACGAATGCCGCTCTCTTAAAGATGAGATCCAGACTTTGATTGATAACAAGATTATTGTGGCAAAGAAGCCTGCTCTGAATGTCTGCAATAACCCTCTACCAGACTAGAAGGGTGGAGGCATTCACATGATTGAAATAGAGGATGATTGGGACCCCAAGGGATCGATCAGTTTGATCACAGAAAGTGACGATCCCAAGAAGCCAATCGTCACCCTTAATCCTATTGTAGTCCAAATTCAGCCCTCTGGGAATGCCGAGGTAAATATGTCCATGCCACTTGAGTTTGAAGCACCACCCTCTGCAAAGATGACATCACCGATTTAGGTCGAATTTATGTCACCAGCAAATGCACCTACACCCTTCTAAGTTGCAGTTTTACCGCCTAAGGTGCATACTCCGTTCAGAGTAAAGATAGCCACCCCAATTCTAGTGGAGATGTCGGACATAACACTATTCTATACAAATGCCATACCCTGGGACTACACAACTGAGGCAAGAAGAAAAGGGAAGGTCAAGTTCGGGAAAGCTATTGCAGCACAGGGTATGACGAGAACCGGTAGGGTTTATACCCCAGAACATTTGTCTAAGTGAAGCAAGCAATCCTCTATTCAACTAACCATCACTGAAACCGGGCCCGATGATCTCTAGAGAAAGATACAAGCCAAATAATACTCGGTCATTGATTAGTTAAACAAAACACCGGCGCAAATTTCTATCCTGGCTTTGCTATAGAATTCCGATACACACAAGAATGCCCTGTTAAGGGTGCTGAGTGAGGCGTATGTACTGAGCAACATCACCGGCGGAGAGATGGCTAATGTGGTAGGGCAGGTATTAGAAAGTCACAAGATCACTTTTCATGAAGATGAGCTGCCACCTGAAGGTTTGGGTCACAACAAGGCGTTGCACATCATCGTACAAAGCAAAGATTATTTTATCACCAGAATCCTAATTGATGGAGGGTCCAGCCTCAACATTCGTCCATTGGTAACACTTAGGACATTGGGAAAGGGACTGCATGAGATCAAGGATGGTGCCATCAATGTCAAAGCATTCAATGGTTCCCAAAGGTTCACCATTAGGGAAATTAGCCTGTGTTTGCAAATGGGGCCTACTTAGTTGATGTTGATTTTCAAGTGATAGATGTGCCTACATCTTACAATTTGTTGTTGGGACGACCATGGATTCATGCCACCGGGGTCTTAGCATCAATACTACATCAGGCAGTGAAGTTTGAGTGGAATCACCAAGAGGTGATCATTCACAGCGACGGTGGAAATCCCATATACATACGCCACCAATTTCGGCAATAGGAGGCAAAAGAAAGATAGGCGAGGAGACCTATCACCACATCGAGCAAGTCAACACCATTGACAAGGACAAATGGTGGGACAACAAAATTGTAAGCATATTGAACTGAAGCGGATACGAACTTGGCAAGGGGCTTGGCAAGAACCTCCAAGGAATCGCTAAGCCTATCAAATTAAAGAAACATGGCACCACCTACGATTTGGGATATGAGTATACCTGGGAGGAATTGAACAACTGATCACCACCATGGCGCAGCCCTTACTATCCGTTGGAGCAACCAATACTACGCTTGGAATAGACTTTCCAACCGGCCGAAGTTATCTACAGGTCAGAAGAAGAGGAAGCATTAGCAGCAGTAAGGAATTTGTTCCTGGAAGATGATGATATGGATTGTTGTGTCGTTTTTGAGGAGGAGAGGGAGGAAGGCCCTTCCATACAGGCTGTAAGCTGAGGAGCATGCCTCAATAACTGGACCGTCAGAACCATCAGAGCCCGACGAGCCTCGGGTTAGCAAGGTTGAACAAGCATCATGCACTATCTTTTATTTTTACTAGTTGACTTTCCTTTCGCATTTTTAAATTTTGCAATAAGATCTTCAATGTTCAAAATAGTTACGGAATTTATCAAAGCATTTCGATTTTCCTTATAAGTCAATAATCTTATTATTTTCTCTCATTACTTTACTTATACAACATTACTATTACTTATCTTGATGAACCAATGACTATGACATGTAATAAGACAACGCAACAAACAGACACAAACTCATAGGAAGATGACATACCAGAAAAGATCGACAAGGAAGTTGAGAATTTTGAAAAAAGACCGAAGTCCAACCTGGATGAGACGGAGATTGTTAACCTGGGAGATGCAGAAAATGTCAAGAAAACACGAATCAGCGTTCACTTAACACCATCAAAAAAGGAAGAGTACATAGAATTTCTAAGAGAATATGAGGACATATTTGCATAGTCGTATGATGACATGACTGGTCTGAGTACATCTATTGTGGCACACAAACTGCCAACTGATCCGACTTGTCCGCCGGTAAAGCAAAAGCTCAGAAAGTTCAAAACTGATATGAGTTTAAAAATCATGGAAGAAGTCACCAAGCAGGTCAAAAACAAAGTTCTCATGGTAGTGGAATACCCAACATGGTTTGCTAACATTGTTCCAGTGCCAAAGAAGGATGGTAAGGTTAGAGTTTGTGTCGACTACCAGTATCTCAATCGGGCCAGTCCAAAATATGACTTTCCTTTGCCAAACATACACATCCTGTTTGACAATTTCACCAAGCATGAATTGCAATCATTTGTGGATTGTTTCGCTGGCTATCATCAGATCTGGATAGATAAGGAAGATGCTGAGAAAGCGGCTTTCATTATGCCATGGGGAATGTACTGCTACAAGATGATGCCGTTTGGGGATAAAGAATGCAGGGGCCACCTATATGAGGGCTATGACCATCATTTTTCATGATATGATACACAAGTAGATCGAGGTGTACGTAGATGACGTTATCGTCAAGTCCAGAAGGGCCACTGATTACATGGAAGATTTGAGGAAGTTCTTCAGTAGATTGTGAAATTACAACCTAAAGTTGAATCTCGCAAAACGTGCATTTAGGGTTCCTGCTGGAAAATTTTTTGGGTTTATTGTGAGTCGTCGGGGAATAGAATTGGATCCATCAAAGGTCAAAGCTATTCAGGAACTCCCATCGCCAAAGAACAAGAAGGACGTAATGAGTTTCTTGGGAAGACTTAACTATATCAGCCGGATCATAGCACAGTCCACGGTTATCTGTGAGCCGATCTTCAAGATGTTGAAAAAGGATGCCACCACCAAGTGGACTGATGAATGCCAAAAAGCTTTTGACAGGATCAAGGAATACCTGTTAACACCACCAGTCTTAGTCCCTCTTGAGCCAGTTAGACCTTTGCTACTCTACATCGCAGTGTTAGATGGTGCCTTCAGTTGCGTCCTGGTGCAGCATGATGAAATGGGGAGGAAAGAGCAGGCCATTTACTAACCGAACACGAAGTTCACTTCGTACGAAGCCCGGTATTCTCTGTTAGAATGCACCTATTGTGCCCTGACTTGGGTGGCCCAGAAGCTGAGACATTACTTCTGTGCCTATACATATCTCATATCAAAGATGGACCCTTTGAAGTACATTTTTCAGAATCCCATGCCCTCCGACAAGCTAGCCAAGTGGCAAATCCTGTTGAGTGAATTCGACATTGTCTACGTAACTCAGAAGGCGATCAAAGGGCAAGCACTAGCGGATCACCTTGCCGAAAACCCCGTGGATGGAGAATACGAACCCCTGAAGACGTATTTTCCTAATGAAGAGGTATCATTCATAGAAGAAGACATTCCAGAATGCTATGATGGCTGGAGAATATTTTTTGACGGAGTAGAAAATTTCAAAGGAGTTGGCATAGGAGCAGTCCTAGTATCAAAAACCGGTCAACATTATCCGGTGTCAGCTAAACATAGGTTCCCTTGCACCAACAATATGGCTGAATATGAAGCCTGCATCTTAGGGCTCAAGATGGCCATTGACATGAATGTGCAATAATTGCTAGTAATTGGGGATTTAGACCTACTCATACATCAGGTCCGAGAAGAATGGGCAACCAAGAACTATAAGATACTCACGTATCTGCATCACATGCAAGAGCTGAGAAAGAGGTTCACAAAGATAGAATTCCAACATGTCCCCAGAATCTACAATTAGTTTGCCGATGCATTGGCTACCCTGTCATCCATGATACAACATCTAGACAAAAATTCCATTGATCCCATTCCAGTAAAGATCCATGATCAACCGGTTTATTGTGCCCACGATGAGGAATAAGTAGACGGAAAGCCTTGGTTTCATGATATCGGGGAATATTTGACGAAAGAAGAATACCCAGAACTTGCAAATACTACTCAGAAGTGCACACTTCGAAGTTGTCTAACAATTTCTTTCACAGCAGAGGAATCATGTATAGGAGGACTCCGGATTTGGGATTACTAAGGTGTGTTGATGCAAAATGAAGCATCTAAGCTGCTAGAAGAAATCCATGCTGGGACCTGCATCATATATGAACGGTTTTATCTTGGCCAAGAAGATACTTCGGGCTGGTTACTTTTGGATGACTATGGAAATGGATTGCATCCAGTATATCTGGAAATGCCACCACTGTCCGATACAAGCAGACATGATAAAGATACCCCCAAATGAGCTTAATACTACAAGCTCACCATGGCCGTTTGCCGCCTGGGGAATGGATGTTGTTGGACCAATCGAGCAAGCCTCTTCCAACGTGCACAGGTTCATCCTAGTAGCAATCGACTATTTCACCAAATGGGTCGAGGTGGCATCTGACAAAGTAGTGACTAAGAAAGATGTGGCAGATTTTGTCTGTGGCTGTATCGTTTGTCGGTTCGGGATTCCAGAGTCAATCATTACTGATAATGGCTCCAACCTCAGCAGTGACTATCAAACACAAGAATTTTACAGCCTACAGACCTCAGATGAATGGAGCCGTAGAAGCCGCCAACAAGAACATCAAGAAGATATTGAGAAAAATGATAAAGAAGCATAATCAATGTCACAAAAAGCTATCATTTTTTTATTGGGGTATCGCACCACTGTCCGCACATCAACCGGGGCAACCCTCTACATGATGGTTTGTGGTACAGAAGTTGTTATTCACGCCGAAGTAGAAATCCCTTCCTTGAGGATCATACAAAATTCTGAGCTCGACGATGCAGAACGGGCGAAGAGTCGTTACGAGCAGTTAGCTCTTATAGATAGAAAAAGAATGAATGTAGTTTTTCACGGTCAGCTTTATTAGAACCGAATGTCCAGAGCCTTCAACAAAAGAGTCAAGTCGAGACAATTCACACCGGGGCAGTTGGTGTTAAAGAAAATCTTCCCGCATTAGAATGAAGCCAAAGGGAAATTCTTCCCAAACTAGCAAGGTCCATACATGGTTCATCGGGTTCTGACAGGAGGAGCCCTTATACTTGCAGAAATGGACGGGGAAGTTTAGCCAAAACCAATCAATTCAGATGCAGTCAAGCGCTACTATGTGTAATCTCATGCTTTCTTATATGATGTAATTTGAACTACATCTAACCTGATTCCTATTTAAGAGGGGATACGTAGGCAACCTTATGGGTTCGGTCGCAATTCAATAAAATTTTCATGATTCCCGCTTTATTTTTACATTCCGCATGGCTGAAATATCGCCACCTCATTTTCACTTGCATAGCTGAAAGATCGCCGCTTTATTTTTACATTCTGCATGGCTGAAATATCGCCACTTCATTTACACTTGCATGGTTGAAATATCGCCACCTCATTTTTACACTTGCATGGCTAAAAGACCGTCACTTTATTTACGCTTGCACGACTGAAAGATCGCCACTTCATTTACATTTGCATGGCTGAAATATTGCCAAATACTGAATCTCATGGGCTGAAATATCACCAAATACTGCATTTCATGGGCTGAAAGATTGCCAAATTATCTGATGGCGTCATTGTTCGGAGGCACCATTTTCATAGCCCGAGAACGCAATGACATGGCCCGAGGATCCCTTTACTCTTTTGCATATTATTATTCAAAGGCATCATCATTTGGAGGCATCATTCTAATAGCTCGAGAACATCATTTCATGGCTTGCAAATCCTTTATCATATGCTTCATGGCCCAGGACGTCGTCCTAACCGTCTAAAGACAACATTCATGGTCCGACGGGAACTTGCATCACGTTTAAATTTACGCACAATATATGTTTGTATTGATTATTTGCAGGTAAACTAGCGAGCAATAGCTATCTCAGTAGGAGCGATCCCGCTCCAGCTCTCGCAGCCCTATTAGACCTTAACCATATGCCCAACCTGAATATTGCATCCGTGCTTGAAAAGTCTCCATCGACATACTCTGCGGACGGATCCTGAACTACATATGGCCTGATTCCTGTAAGACCAAGGATATGTAGGAAGCTCAGAAGCTAGAGCACGGCCAAACCTCTTCAAACCATTTCGTTCGGTCAAAATTGGCCATCATGTCTTTACCCGACAACTCTTTCATCCTTCCCGGGTAAAGATAGGCAGTTGTTGATACCCAATTTTTTCCCTTGTATTTTTTAAATATGCAAAATACCTTCAAAATAGCCTATATATGCATATATAAGTATATCCCAAGGTTTCATTATTTTTCCTTAATTTTTCAAATATTTTTAAATCAATTTATTGCCCTACTTCATCAGGAAAAACCCAATAATTACTCCAAAAAAATATCATTTTGGTGATTTATTTATTGAATTATCATACCTATACTAAAATATTGCTAACATAATTTTTTGCATATTTTTATAAATTCATTTAATATTTTTAAAGCTAAATTGCATATAACTGCAATATTAGCCTATTTTAAGATTTAATTGTGTTTATAATTGTAAAATTGACTCCAGTAAATTATTTTTCTTAATTATATATTACTAATCATTTTAGTACCTTTAATTCATTTCCATAAATTATTTTACTATTTTTCATAAAATAAATAAGAAAAAAATTGCTATTTAAATACTAGCCCCATTTATTTCAATTGTAGCCTTAAATCAACCCACAATTGAATCCAATTTCAATTTCAATTACACCAGCCCAAAGACCCAAGCCCAATTTCTAAATCTACCCGACCTAATCGAATTAATCCTGGTCGTTGATCAATTTTTGATTAACGATCCAGATTTGTTCTTTCCAAATTAAACCAAACGACCTCCCAAACGCCTCTCATTCTTCACTCAACCGACTCTCATCTCTCTATCTCTATCTTTGGTTCTCTCTAGAACCTTTCCCCTTCCTCTCCGCTCAGATAGACTTCACTCACCTTCTCCGGCCACCTCCTCGCCTGAATCCATGGTGGTCTCACCATCCACCATCCTTCTATGGCTCCTACACGCTTGGTTACTAACTTTCAAGGCCTGACCACGAAGAAGCTGGGCCCAGACCTTTTGTGATTCAAGTTCTATGGCCATCTCCGGCCTTGCTCCGGCAAGCCATGGTTGTTTGAGCCTGTCCTTGAATCCTCCTGCTCAGATCAACGAATATCCAAGCCTTTCTCACCATTTGGGTTCCCCTAAAACCCTAGTTCTTGAGATTCTTCGGATTTCTTTAGATCTGTTCTAGATCCGTGTTTTCCTTGAGCTTTTAAATATTTTCTCAAGATTCCTTTCAAAAAAAAAATTGTACTTTCGAACCTTTATCTTTTCGATTTAGGTTTTTTTTTAAGATGCTTCTCTAATTTTCGTTAAGTTTCTTTATATGTTTCTCCTACTGTGTTCTTATTAGTTCTTCTACTATGTTGCTTTATATGTTTCTCCCACTGTGTTCTTACTATTTCTGCTACTATGTTTCTTTATATGTTTCTTCTACTGTGTTCTTCCTAGTTATTCTTCTGTGTTTCCTATATGTTTCTTTTACTATGTTTCTCCTGAGTTTCGTCTACTCAAAGATGCACGTTAAGGGTCTCAGTTCCTTTCTGAGACCTCTGAAATTGTTTCGATTGGTATCTTTTTCCTTGATCACTTGTCCTTTCATCTTTGCACTCGATTGATGGCAAGAACCCTAAATTTGGGGGTTCACCCGAGTTTTGAAACCATTGTCTATGTGATTTGCTTGTTCTTCATCTTTGAACTAGTTTGATTTCAGAAACCCTAACTCCTTTGGACCTTTTCGAGTTTCTGAATTTGTTTCATTTGTTGCTCAACTGAGTCTTGAAATCTTTGTGTCAACCTTTGCTTCTTTAAGCGATTTTGATTCTCTATTAAACTCTTCTATGGTCTTTATGTTGGACCCTTTGTATGCTATTTGATAGTATATTTCCTCTTTGCTGACCTATGTGACTACCATGATCTTATAGTCTACTACCTATTGATCTTAGGGGTGGGTATTCGAATCGGTTTATCGATAAATCGAATCGATTATTTATTATCAAAATCAAAATCGAAAAAATCCAAACCTTATTGAAACGATAACGATAAGCATATGTACAAATCGATAATTGATAAGTAATTATCGATAAGGGTCAAAATCGAATCGATAAATTGAATGCACACCCCTAGACTGTAGACGCTTATTAAATGGGTAATTACCTATTTGTGTAGATTAATATAACATACAGAATGTATATATATTCCGCTACTATTCTGAAAGCGGCTATACAATATTATTTTCCCTAATTTATACCCTTTCCTTTACCCTAAGTCCCTTACCCTATTATTTCCTCTACCACATTTAAGGAATGATCATATTTAAAGATCAAGGGAATGAAGTTCAAATTAATGGAAAACAGAATTAGCCGTGATGATGTGTTTTGTTTTGTTTTTTTTATACCATTGGAGTGTTGGTGGCATACATTTGATCCCTTACTTTAGTTTTGTTGCATGTGTTTGTTGACACAATTTTTATATTATAAATGGTGTTTGTCTTATTTTAGCTTCTTTTATTCCATATTAGTTAGGCGCGTTTATAGCGATATACTTTTCGTGGAATCCCGCAAATTTTCTTATTAGTGTAATCGATAACCGAATCGATAAGCCCCCAAAATCGATAAATCGAAATCGAAAAATTCAAAACCTTATTGAAACGAATGATAAGCATATGTACAAATCGATAATCGATAAGTAATTATCGATAAGGGTCAAAATCGAATCGATAAATTGAATGCACACCCCTAACTGATCTTGCACTGGCATGACATTTTTTTCTTTTCCCTAAATTCAGCCTAGCATGTTTGTGTGCTCTTTATATGTACTGAACTTCCCTCTAAAATGGCTTTCGATTTTGATTAATTTTAGACTTCCTTTGTATAAGTTTGATTGGCTTCTTCCTTGTTTGTTGATTTCCCTGTTACTTGATTTGAGTCAAAATCTTTTCTTAGCTTTTCTGACTTGGTTCATTCATGGACCAGTGATTACAAATCTTAGGCCCCTTGGTTTACTGTGTACTAATTGATTCTTACCATTTTTTTATTTTGACCGTGTGTTTCAAAACTCTTCCCTTAAATAAAATCCTATGTATTTACCCCTAATTGCCTACTTTGCACAAGATGCTTGTTTGATCTCTTTCCTTAAATAATTTTCTTGCTCATTACCGTTTAAGTCTAACTTCCTTAATTAAAGGAAGTCTTATACTGATTGTTTTGATTGATACCTAGTTCCATAATTATTTTTCTTACCTTGTTTCTGCCTGTTTGTTCATACTATAAATACACAACTCTTTTATTAACACAAAAAACAGCCATCACTCGTAATCTTTCTGAACTTACACTTACACTCAGAAGTATTCTCTCTTATTTCTTGTACTGTGGCCTGTTTACAAGATTTGTTGCTTGCTTTCTCTCTATTTGCTTCTTTGAAACTGGTATGTCCTGATTTAAGGTTTTTAGCACCACAACAATGTGTTTATTTACTGCTTCTGTACCCCTGTCTACTTACTGCTTCTGTATAGTTCAACACTTACTCTAGCATACTGACTTCTTTCTTCTTATTCTATTATGAATCCCAAACCCTTGCCCCCTACGTGTTTAAGTTATGGTTTGAGGCATGGCAATACTGAAAGTTATTGTCCATAAATCAAACTTGATCTCGTGGGATCCTAGCCTCTAATAGTATAAGTTCTGGTAGGCTTATAGGTGTGCCAGCACTCCCCATTGCTGGGCACTCCTATAGTCTGCCCTGGCCTAAACAATAGGCTCTTTACAACTTCCCTATGCCCCTGAACCCCTTATGTGTGATTATTTGTGGTTGTTTCCCTTTCCCTTTCCCCTTTTAGCATTCTGTTCTACACTTGCAAACTTTTTTAGTCTTTAAGTTCTTCCCCCTTCTTGTGAGCCTTGACTTGGGGCCCTTTGAGTTCCCTCTGAACTTGGACACTTGAGGACTGGCCCTTCCACACTGCAGTTATCCCTATTCGAATAATACATTTGGGTGTGAACATTGCCCGAAGTCCCATTAAGACTCTTAAGGAACTTTGACACACTCAAATGGGAGAATGGCTTTGGATCATTGATATCTTGGAGTTGGTTTACCTCATATTTCAGACATAAAGTCTGAATCAGGCTCTCCTTGGTTGTACTTTTATTTATATTTTTTTCTGATATATTTTATTTTATCCCGAGCTGTAATAATTTGTAATAAACTCTTGGGGATGGTTAGTGAAAAAGGGCGGGTAACTATGCATGCAAAAAGGGTAGTAACCATGTCTGTAGGTGCTTTGAATTTTGCATATGCATATAGAAATCATACCTATAGGTATTTTAAAATCTGCATGCATCTTGGAATCATGTTTATAGGTATTTGGAAATGTGCATATGCAAATGCATATAGAAATCATGCCTATAAGTCCTTCTGAATTTTGTATATCCATCATTCGTATAGAAATCATGATCATAGGACTACTATATTTATACAGAAATCATGATCATAGGACTACTATATTCATATAGAAATCATGCCTGCGGGATTTTCCAAATGTAGACATTCAATTGCATTTAGATATCATGTTCATAGGTCCTAAATAAATTTCTGCACCTAGATATCATGTTCATAGGTCTTAAACAAATTTCTGCACCTAGATATCTTGTTCATTGATTTAGAATATGTCTTCTGCATTTTACACCATATCTGCAAAAGGCTTAAAATCAACTACGCATTGAAAGCATGTCTATAGGAACTCATACTCGAATCTGAGCCGCTTCATTCACGTATAGTGTTAAAATCAGTAATAACTGGTACTATCAGTTGCAAAACTTATAACCTTCATTAAAGCTTGCCCTTTTCTTTAATAATCTGACTACCTTTTTTTTAACCCGCACGTATTTAGTTTATTTTAGACCTTGTGATTTCATTGCTTTCTGAATTCAATAGATACCATGCCTATAGGATCCCTGTCCAACATTTAGGCAAGCCTTAGGGTAAAGTTATAAACTGAATATGTTCTATTAACTACAACCAGCAGGCAGACCTGATTTAGGCATCTTATCTGAATTATATAATAAATCAGCCTGCCTCAACCTTTAAGTTCTTTCATGTTTAATATTAACTAGACCCTAAACAGTATGTGTAAGTCATGCTAATTACGTATTTTTTTAAAAAGGGGATATATCTGAGCCTTTGTTTTTTATGTGCTTTTCCCAATTTGCAATACGTGTTTTGTATGTCGCCTTAGAGTTTTTTACCTTTGAAACTACAAAAAAGCCTAATATCCCTTCCCTTTAGGATTAGTAGCCCTAAGTGCCTCCGAGATTGATAGGATTGGGTCGGGAAATAACGTGCAATAAGTAAACGACACCATGCTGCTCTTTAATATCTTAACGGGGTGGGAAGGGTAGATATGGATATGATGACCACGCGATAATGTAACTGTCACGACCCCAAACCCGGTCGTGAAGGAGCCCAACCCAACGGCTAGGCAAGCCCGACCAAATATACTCTCAACCCAAGCTTAGAGCTCAAAATCATTTATTTTAAGTCATTAATAGTGAAGGAAACCAAAATAAAGCTAATAGTTATAAAACAACCCGAATATCTCACAGAACAGCATAACTTCCCCAAAGATCTGGGGTCACGAGTCAAGAGCCTCTATCAGAGTATCAGTACAACACTGTAAGTAACTCTACAAGTCTGAGAGTATGCGGAATAAACAAAACAACAGAGTAATAAGGAAAAATGTCGGGTCCTGCGGACGCCAGGTAGCTACCTCGACGATCTCAAATGAAACTCTGGATCAGCACAAAGCTCAGCTAAGCTTCCAAATACCTGAATCTGCACACA
>MU704425.1:0-18002 GCA_026770625.1 Nicotiana glauca
TCCCGACATAACCCGTGGACCTTTTCCGGCATAACCCGATGACTTTTCCCGGCATAACCCGTGGACCTTTTCCGGAATAACTCGATGACTTTCCCGGCATAACCCGTGGACCTTTTCCGGCATAACCCGATGATTTTTCCCGGCATAACCCGTGGACCTTTTCCGGCATAACCCGATGACTTTTCCCGGCATAACCCGTGGACCTTTTCCGGCATAACCCGATGAATTTTCCCGGCATGACCCGTGGACCTTTTTCGGCATAACCCGATGACTTTTCCAAGCATAACCCGTGGACCTTTTCCGGCATAACCCGATGACTTTTCCCGGCATAACCCGTGGACCTTTTCCGGCATAACCCGATGACTTTTCCCGGCATAACCCGTGGACCTTTTCCGGCATAACCCGTGGACTTTTCCGGCATAACCCGAGACCCTTTTCTTTTTTCGGCATAACCCGATCATCTTCTAGCATAACCTGGATTTATTCCCAGAGATACACAATCCTGATTCAATTTCTTAGATATGTGTCACAACTAACTCACAAAATTTTCCTAGTAAAAACTGGGGCGGAAAATTTCGTTCGTTTGTTTGTTTTTGTATCTTAAGCAGGTTGATCTCAAGACACAAGGTGCGAGACGACCAATGTAATGAGTCTCAATCCAGAATCAAGAAAAGAAGAAAAGAACAAAAAGAAATGAACTCAAAAGTGAAACAAGCAAGGGTGCGGATTGCTCAAAATCTGATTGAAGTCACAAGCTCCGCTGATCCTGTTTTGACCCAATGCTGCATGAAGAAGTAAACACCTACAACTTGTGAGCATCAAGATTCAGATCGAAGTCCACAGCAACATCAGCTAAGACTCAAGATCAGGTTTCAAGAGAATTATAGATAGGAATCTTGTAACTCATAGTTGATAGGCATAGCTAGCTTAGCATTTCCTTTTGGTGAAATAAGGAGGTCAGCAAGCAGTAGCAGCAGCAACAGCAGTGAAAATCATAGCTCCTGGTAGTCCCAGCTACCAAACTTTCTCGAACTACACTGACCTGATTCCTGTTTAGCCCAGGATATGTAGGCAACCTCTGAAGCAGGGTGCGGTCAAAACTTTTCAAAAATGCTTCACACGGAATATTCGAACGGGCAAAAATCGCTCATATTTGCTCACTTATCTTTGCCCGAAAACTTGTCATGTTTCCGAGCAAAGAGGGGCAGCTGTGAGCACGTGATTTTTGCCCTATATATGAACAATTCCCAAAAAAATTCCATACAAAAGCTTTTTCCTTATTTTACATTTTTTGTGAATTTTGGGTTAATTGGTTGCATTTTTTATTTGTGCAGGATAATTCATATAAAAATACAAAAAAATATGCATTTTGCATTTAGGATTTAATTTCATATTTTAGTATTAATTTGTTTTAGAATAAAATATAAAGAAAATAACAAAAATGGTCCGTTTTGCATTTCTAGTTCAAATTAGTATTAGTTTGCATTTTTCTTTAATTAGGAATTAATTAGGAAATTCAATTTTTAGTGTTAATTTGATTGTGAGTTTATTTTGCATTTTATAAAAAATCAGAAAATAAAAATACAAAAATACAAAATGAAAAAAAAAATAAGTAAAAGAAATAAAAGGAAGCAAATAAAAAAAGGAGGCTATGTAAATTGGGCCAATTTTGGTTTTGAGCCGAAAAATTCCCCAAAATCCGTTCCATTTTTGCCCAGCCCAATTAAAGTTACCCGGTCCAGCCCCCCTATACAAAACGGCATCGTTTTGACATCGTTTGATCTCATCCATTCATCCATGAGCATCCAACGGTCCCTACTGATCCCCCTTTTAACAAAACGACACCGTTTTTGGCCCAGGTAAATCCAGGCCGTCCATCGCCTATCATCCAATGGTTCAGATTCTCCCTGAGATTTATATAAAAGTGTAATAAAATACTTATACAAACCCAGAACAACCCCTCCTTCCTCGTACCCCCCCATCCCTGCAATACCGGTGTAACGCCACCCTAACCCCACCGTGTCTCCGCCACCCGCCGTCGTCCGCCGCCGGCCGGAAATCGCCTCCGCCGGCGGCGAAGCTCCAAATCACCCAAAATTAACACCCCTGAAACTTCTCTACCTCCTCTTTCCAAATCCACCCATGGTTTCCTTCAAATCCCCACTGAAATCTTCAAATATCAAATCAAAGAATCGGACCAAATGCATGTTCGTCCAAATCACTTGAAAATCATACCATAGCATCCTCTCCATTCCCCTATAGCGAATCTGACGCCTGTTCCTTTCAAATCCCTGTGGAAACCCTCGAATATCAATTTGAAAATCAAAACCCTAGTCGCCGCCTTTGTATTCCGACGGTGGCGCCACCTCCAAATCTAACCAAACTTACACCATAGATTTTCCTCCGTCTCCCCATTCCAACCGTGCACCCAGTTTCCTTCGAATCAAATCCCACTTTCTCGGATATCCGTTTAAATTTTCCGGCCAAAAACCCTAATTCAAAATCTTCATGATTTCGGACCGTAATATCCCTAATCATATGTTTTCTTTTGAAAACACATGATTAGGGATGTTACGTGTCAGGAATCTTGGAAGATTCTGGCATTAATGGCCGATCGGAGTTTCTCTTTGCATCTGTAAGTTTTCTTTCTTTTGTTTTATTATTTTTCTTGTAGTAACGTTTTGTTCTATTTTTTTAGCATTAATCTAATAATCTGAATATCTACAAAAATCTTTTGTAATTCTGTTTTATCTGATTTTAGATAGATTTAATTTGTTAATTCTGTTTCGATTTAATTAGTGAATGATTCAAGTGTTAAATGGTCCAATTAGTTATTAGTTTGATTAGGTTATTCGTTTGTTCTGTTCATGCTGTATTGAATTGTTATTTGGCCTTAATTATAGTAATTAGTTTAAATAGAAGTTTTAGTCCAGTAGTATAAAATTTAAATCTCTTTTAATTTGTTTAAATAAGATTTTAATTTACATAAGTTTTTGTTTGTTCTGTTTTTTTGGAATTGATTTGGGTTGATTACAATTCATGAGGTTGTTTGTTAATTGTTAATGCAATAATAGTGTAAGTCGATATTGGTTTTGGCTTAGCTTAGTTGATTGGTTATAGCTGAATTAGGATTAGTTAACTTTAGTTAGATTTTAGCTCGGGTAAAGGGATTGGGGTCAGTTGGCATTAGTCTGTAAATTTCAGACCGGTGGAAGGGTAGTTTAGGCATAGGAAAGGGTAGTTTAATTAGAATTGGTAAATTTAAAGCAAAGGCAAGGGTGGTTCAGTGATTTGAAGGGAATAGGAACATGATAGAACCTTCTAGGACATTCCAAAATAGGACTTAAGTGTACATTTCAGGAAGTTTAAAACATTACTTGGATAACAAGTTAAAAATATAGGGACTAAACTGAAAATAATGAAGGACTAAAAGAGAAAAATAAAAATCTAAAGTTGCACCTTAATCTTGCCTATTAAAAGGCATCAACATGCCTTGTTTAATAAGTTTTGGACACCCCTGAAAATTCTCAAAAGTTTCCAGCCCTCAAAATTCCCCTAAAGCTATTTCTCTGCAGATTATTAGATCTGTATTTTTGAAACTTAAACCTGCAAAAATCCCAAAAATAGTAGAAAACAAAAATAAAAACCAAAAATATTTTACTGTTTCATTGTTTATTTCAGTCATTCTCAAATTCCTATTTGGTTCTCCATTCTCCGTTTCAAACTCAAGTTTAAAAGTAACTGAAGTTTAGCTGGTATTCAATTCAAGTGATTTTGGTCCTATTAAGTGGGTTTCAGTCTGAATCTAGTTTAGCTAAAGGTTCAGGGGTATTTCGAAGGGATTTTTGAGCTTCTGTGGGTTTGTTCATGCTGATATTTGGAGTAGTTTACTGAATTCTCTATTAGTTATTGAATTTTCTGGATTTCAAACTTATTCCTGGGCTAATTGAGTACGGATCTGTTGCTGTTGCCTGCTATCTACTGATATTGATCCTATTTTCCTCTTCCTGTTGTCCAAATTCCAGGTACAAGTTCTAAACTATGGTGATGAGCATGTGTTTGGAAAATAAAATGGAAACTCTGCCTCAGTTGAAGTGATACTGTGTTAGCTTAGTTCAATTCTATGTTTTAGTAATTGATATTGTAATGGGACTGGACTGTATTAATTTTCTAATTTGAGGTAGTGAGAACCATGTTAGTTTTGACATTGAGATTATAATTTGCAGCCTGTTCTAATTCCAAAAGTCCTTATAGTGCTTTGAGATTAATCACATGAGTGTTAGTAAACATGATTTCATAGGTTATATGGGTTGTTTTGCTATTTCAAAATATTTCATGTGTTAGCTTCAAGTTCATACATGTATCGTTAACAGTATAGGAATTTTACAGAAGTGATCATGTAATGTAGGGCTAATTCACATTTCAATTAAATAGGCTTTGAACACATGAGCAAAAGTGGTCATTCAACATGCTTAATTATCTGTTTATAGTAGTAGGATTTGATTGTTATAACATATATTCCTATTAATTGTTGGTGGGCTAAATGGAACTCTACCTAGTGATTTTCCCCTTTTGCATATTTCGTAAATGGCTTGGGCCTTGTTGGCTCCAAAGGCCTGGTCCAGTAATTTCCCTTTGCCCCCCAACGATCCTCCTCTGTCCACTAGCTGGATCTGTGCTGAAACCCAAAATTGTGAGTAATTAAATAATGGAAATATCTACATATACCAGACCTGGACCAGTTTTTTGCCAAAGCCCAAAAAGCGCTGGGCATTTAAAATCATGGGCTGACCTTTAAGGTCCAAATAATTGCTATAAATCAAAATTCTTTCAATTATATTAGGAATACGGGAATTAATTCACAAATATAAATTTGGGTTTCGAATTAGATGGCGGTTTCAAATTAAAAGGGTCCTCCCTTTTGTTTGGATTCGGGCTTGAATCCGAGGCTTGAATTTATAAATGTAAATTAATAAATCCTTTTAGAGACAAATAATAAATAGAAAATCTTAGTTTGCTTTAGTGTTGGCCTTTAAATAAATAAAATGAGACGAGCCTCGCCAAACAAAACTCATAAATTGCGGAGCCCTCATTAATTACTTAATAAAAATACTTAGAAATTCGGGACGGGCCGTTTAGCAAATTTTACGGCCTTCCCAAAAGATAACAACACGTTAGTCTCTTTTAGACGCGATTTTAATCAAATTATATTCCTAAATACGGGTGTGCATTTCATGCGACCCAAATCCAAATCCAAAAATGTTGAATAAGAATGTGTCGAGGATCCGAGTGCATTTCATGTGATGTGATCCAAAAATATATTTTTAAATGACGTTCACTTTCGTAAAAATGGTTAAGAAGTGGTAAATAATTATAAAATTGCACTATAGGTTGGAGCATGTAAAAAAATTAGATTTTTAAGCCATTTATAATAATTTAAGCTACCGTGCTAGAACCACGGGATCCGGGGGTGCCTAACACCTTCCCCCGGGTCAACAGAATTCCTTACACAGAATTTTTGGTTCGCAGACTCCAATTGAGAAATCAACAATTTTCCTCGATTTGGGATTTAATTTAAACCGGTGACTTGGGACACCAAAAGCCAATCCTATCCCAAGTGGCGACTCTAAAAAAAGAAATAAATAATCCCAATTCGAATAATGTCACTTTAAATGGAAAAACCCCCTTATACATTTATCCTTCGGGGTAGGTGTGTAAAAAGGGAGGTGTGACAGGTGTTGTGTGCAGCTACTGTGAATGGAAGTTATCGCTACATGTGTTTGAGTTATGTGGAATATCAGGTAATTGCACCTGAGGTTGCAGGTATGGGTTATTACAGCTGGTTTGGGCTTGTCTGAATATAGATGGGAGGTTCTGAACTGGTGTATGATTTCGAAAATGGAAATGTAGTTCTAAGGTTTATGGGCTAGATCAGATTGCAAAAATTTCAGTTACAATGTGTTGTCATACCTATATAAGATAGGGTTACATGGGATCACCCCCGGGTTTATGCATGGTAAGGTTATTGAGCGATTGTTTGGCTTTTGGGACAACTTTGGGCACGTTCGAGGACGAACGTTTGTTTAAGTTGGGGAGGATGTGATGACCAGACCTATCGTCTCATGAGTTACCGCTCTGTTTCCTCCATTTTTAGCTTCTTCTTGCTTTATTATCCGTATCTTGTGTGATCGAGTTGATTTGGAGTGGTTTTGGTAAGAAATTAGACACTTAGTCTCTTTAAGGAAGGCTTAGTTTGGAAAAAAATCAACCGGACGTTGGCTTATGAGTTAGAGGGCTCGGTTATAGATTTCGATGATTCAGTTAGCTTTGGGGGATAATTTTTGACTTAGGAGTGTGATCGAAAATGATTTTGGAGGTCCGATGTAGAATTAGGCTTGAATTGGCAAAATTAGTATTTTGGCGAATTCCGGTTGATAGGTGAGATTTTGATCTGGGTGTCGGAATGAAATTCTGAGAGTTGATGTAGCTTCGTTGTGTCATTTGGGATGTGTGTGCAAAAGTTTAGGTCATTCGGACACCGTTTGGTCGGGTTTTTGATCGAAAGTGTATTTCGGAAGTTTTTGGAAACTTAGGCTTGGATTCGTTGAGTTTTGGATAATTTGATGTCGTTTGAGGTGTTTTGATGATTGGAACAGATTTGAATGATGTTATGAATTATGTTGGCATGTTTGGTTGGGGTCCCAGAGGCTGGATAAGTTTTGGAAGAGTTTTGGAAGATTTTTGCTGTTTTGAGCATAAGCATGTAATGATCCAAAAGTCTATTTTTAGTTCTAGAGATCGAAATTTGATTTCGAGACTTTCAGAATTTAAATAATGAATTATAGGAGTGATCTGGAATGTTTGGTCTAATTTCATCAAGCCGCAATTAGGTTTTTGACACGAAACATGTGTTAATTGTTTAACGAGCGAAATGGGTATTGCACTGAGCGAATGAGCTCCAGATTGAGTTCGACTGAAGGGCTATGTTTGTATTATTATTTGTGACTCATAGGAACAAGAATCATCGAATTCCGAGGTCCCAGGCCCGAGGAATGAATTTTTGAGTAAAATTATTTTCTGAAAATATTTAAGGAAAATGGAAATGAAATTTGATTAGAAAGTGATGGTATCGGGCCCGTATTTTGGTTCCGGCGTACGGTGCAAGTCTTATATATGGTTTAAGCACTTTACGTAAAGTTTGGTTGAAAACGGACATCGTTTGACGTGTTTCGGACTCAAAATAGAAATTTTGTTGTTTTATGAAATATGAAAGAATTCTTGGATTTTAAAGCTTAATTCGTGGTATATGACGTTATTTTGGTGATTTGATCACACGGTTAAGTTCGTAGGATATTGTTGAGTTAGTGTATGTGTTTGGTTAGGAGCCCGAGGGCTCGAGAGTGTTTCGAAGGTGTCTCGGAGTAATTTCGGACTTAGAAAAATTATAGAAAATTGCAAAAACAGTACCCATGAATAGTACTCCGTGAACAGTAGCTATGAACAGTACCACGTGAACACTAAAAACGCGTGAACAGTAACCCGAAAACATTCTGGGCAGAATGTTAAGTTTTGAAAATGGGACTTCGTTAACATTTTCCATTTTTGACTATTTGGAGCTCGGATAAGGCGATTTTTCGAGGAATTTTTGGAGAGAACAAAGGGGTAAGTATTCTTAACTCAATTATGGTTGGATAACTTGAATCTATTACTAGTTTTGGCATTTAATCCGTGAATTTTGTTGGAAAAATTTAGAAAACCCTCTTGGATAAAATCACAGATTTGAGGGTCGAAATGTTATGGGAATTGGATAATTTTAGTATGGTTAGACTCGTATAAGGAACTCGTTGATGTAAAAATTTTCAAATTTCGAGATGTGGGCCCAGGGCTCGGGTTTTTGCTAATTTCGAGAATTTTGGTATTTTCGATTATTTCGATTGGCTTTGTTCCCTTATTATATTATGACATATTCGTTCTGATTTTGGATAGATTCGACGCACGTGAATGTCAATTCAAAGGGCAAAGGCATCGCGAGTTAAAGAAATAGCCGGTTCGAGGTGAGTAATGATGTTAAATGATGTACTGAGGGTTTAAAACCTCGGATTGCATATCGTAGTCCTATGTTGAGGTGACTTGCACGCTGGACAGCGAGCGTGGGGTAGAGCACCGTTGTGGATTGTGACTTGGTCTGTCCCAATTGATGATTTTACTGCGTATTTGACTGAAACTTATTTGTTATTACCATGATTTGGGTTGATTACCATATTTGGGCTTCGTGCCAATTATTTGAATCCTTCGGGGATTTTTATCACTATTTCCTCACTGTTTTGACTTATATTTAAACTCAGTCCTGTTGATAATTATTGTTTTACAGACTCAGCTACTTTTATACAGATTTGAAACTCAAATGATATTCTAAATGATATTTTGGGCTGAGAACTACTGTTTTAGAAATGTCCGAGGGGCTTATGATGATTTGGACTGAGTAAGGCCGAGGACCATATGTATAGGTTGAGTGATGTGAGAAGGCTTTCAGGCTTTATGAGTAATGTGAGAAGGCTTTCAGGCCTTCTGTTATTCTGTGGGAAGGCTTTCAGGCCTTATATAATGTGAGGAGGCTTTCAGGCCTTATGTTATTATTGCGCTTGGGCTGTAGGAGCCCTTCCAGAATCTGCACACCCACAGTGAGCGCGGGTACCCACCTAAAGCGGAAACATTTTAGACAGTGGTAACAATGGCACTGTAGGACGTGTCTTGGTCAGGTAACAATGACTGACCAGGAATAAAACCATGCGGTCAGGTAACAATGACTGACCAGAGCGGACAAATTTTAGACAGTGGTAACAATGGCACTGTAAGACCCATTTTGGTCAGGTAACAATGACTGACCAGGAACAAAATCGTGCCCGGGGGGCAGATTTCTACTTGTTATTTTGATATTGAGCCCGAGGGGCAGATTTCTACTTGTTATTTTGATACTGAGCCCGAGGGGCATATTTCTACTGGTTATTTTGATATTGAGCCCGAAGGGCAGATTTCTACTTGTTATTTTGATACTGAGCCCGGGGGCAGATTTCTACTTGTTATTTTGATATTGAGCCCGAGGGGCAGATTTCTACTTGACATTTACTGCCAAATTACTTGTTTTACTGGTTTAAAAGAGATTTCATCTGATATTTCAATGATTTGCTATTTTAAGTGATTTTTCTACTTCTGTATAGAATGCTTTGTGCATTTCTGTGATTTCTTGCTTTCAGCTATTATTTATATTTATTACTCACTGGGTCGGAGTACTCACATTACTCCCTGCACCGTGTGTGCAGATTCAGGCATTGTAGATTCCCATCCCTGAAAGCTGATCCTTCCATTCCAGGCGGTGTTTTTCGGAGATTACGAGGTAGCTATTGGCGTCTGCAGTCCCCGTGACTCCTTTATATTATTATTTCCATGTTATTCTAACTATTGTATCGGATTTCGTATTTTGTAGACTTGTGTCAGGATTTCTTAGTTGCTCAAGACTTGTGACACCCCGGTTAGGGCTGTGTTGGGTTGGTTTTCTGCATCTTTATCTATATTTTTCCGCTATTTTGTATCATTAAACCATGATTATACTATAATAATGTTAAATAACTATTTTAAATGACAAATTGGGTTGACTGGCTGGCCTTGTCTTCACTAGAGGCGCCATCACGATCGGGTTCGAGATTTGGGTCGTGACATAAGTCCCACCTTGTACTTTACATATACAGTACAAGAAATCAACTTGTACTGTGTATGACCCGGTTAAACTATGAATTCCACTCAAATCCGATTAGTCTTAGTGGTAATCACCTCAATATTTAATGATAGAGCACATAGTTTGAGGTTTCAAACTCTCAGAATCAAGTTTGGAAGTGTTACTTACCTTAAACCAAGCCAAAACTCTAGCTCGCGATGCTTTTGCCTCTCGCTCCGACTTCCAAATGCTCCGAATCTAACCAAAATCAGTATATTATCAACAATACACGCTAAAGGAATGAAACACACATGAAAATTATCAGATTAGACCCAAAATCCCGAATTTGCCCAAACCCGACCCGTCGGGCCCACATCTTGGAATCCAACAAAAATTGCAAGATTAGAAACTCCTTTCACTCCCGAGTCTATTCATACCAAAATCATCAAAATCGGACCTCAAATGACCCCTCAAATCTCCAATTTAAACTCTCCAATTTCAAGCCCTAATCTTCCAATTTCATCCCTAATTTTCCCACTAATATTATAATTAAACAATGAAATAATCACCATAAACCCAAGATACAAGGTCCAAGTAGCTTACCTCGTTTAAAACACTTAGTTTCCTCTTGAAATCACAGTCCCCAAGCTCCAACTCGTTCAAAAATGGTGAAGATATAGCAGAAATTCGCGAAGTGAGGCTTTTATAGTTTCTGCCCAGGAGACTCGCACCTGCGGTCCAATGAGCGCACCTGCGCTACCGAATCTACGGTCAAACAAGCGAACCTGCGAATTCCACTTATCTGCATACATTTCGCATTTGGGGCTACACGCCGGCACCTACAACCTTGCTAGTGCGATACAGCCACCGCACCTGCGGTCAAGCTGCAACTAATCCAAAACCGCATCTGCGACATCCCTCTAGCATCTGCGACCTCGCACCTACAATCCCCAATCTGCAGGTGCGTAATCCGCAGATGCGAAAATGACAGAAGCAGCAACTTCAGCTGCTCAAATCAAGTTCCAATCTTTCTGCTAACCATCCGAATTCATCCCGAGGCTCTCGGGACCCCAATCAAAAATACCAACAAGTCATATACTACTATTCAAACTTATTCCAACCTTCGGAACACTCAAAACAACATCAAAATACTAAATCACCCTCAGATTCAAGCCTAAGGATTTTCAAACATCCAAATAAATAATGCCAAAACCTATCAAACCTAATCCGAATGAATGAAATTTTGCACACATGTCAGAAATGACACAATGGACCTACTCCGATTTCCTGAGTCCCATTCCGACCCTGATATCAAGATTTCCACTGCCGACCGAAAAATGCCAAATTTCAAATTTCGCCAATTCAAGTCTAAATCTACCATGAACCTCCAAAATACTATCTGAACACGCTCTTTAGTCCAAAATCACCTAAGTCCGTAATGTGTTTTGGCGTTGTTTGTTATGATTTGAGGCTTAAAGTGGGCCACCTATGCTTCAATCCGGGTGTAATTCATGGTTTCGGCGTTGTTTGTTATGATTTGAGGCCTCGAGCAAGTCCGTAATGTATTTTGGGATTGGTTGGTAGGTTTGGTTGAGGTCTCGAGGGCCTCGGGGGCCTCGGGGTGAGTTCGGGTGGCCAAACAGAGAGTTTTTGGACTTATGAAATTTTAGGCCTGCTGCTTCTGGTATTTTCGCTTCTGCGGTTTTGGATCCAAAGAAGCGGCTTGGCAGACGCAAAAGCGGAAAGTGGACGTTTGGCAAGGAACCGCAGAAGCGGATTTTGCTCCACAGAAGCAAAATCGCTTCTGCGATGGTTAGACCGCAGAAGCGGTTGGTCGGGTGATTTGATAAGCCACAGAAGTGACCATCAACCGCAAAAGCGGTATCCGCAGATGCGTAAATAGCACCGCTGAAGCGAAAAGTGCTGAAGGCAGAAGGGTTATTTTAAAAGTTGGATTTTGTTCATTTCACTCATTTCTCCCACTTCATTTGGCAATTTTTGGAGGGTTCAAGAGAGGATCTTCATCAACCATGCTAAGGTAAGTTTTTCCCACCCATTATGAGCTAACTACATTGATTATGTATGTATTTAAGCATGAAAATTAGTGTAAAAAATTTGGGTTTAGGTGGAAAACCTAGAAAATCATATTCTTGGAATTTAGCCACGAATTGAGTATGGAATTAAGAGAAAATAATATATTTGAGTTCCTAAGGTTATGGGTAAACTTTATCTTCAAAAAGTTTTGGATTCCGGGAACGTAAGTCCGAGGGCGTTTTGGCCAACTTTCCAATCGGGGTTAGGAATTGCTATAAATTAGTTTGTAATGAATATTGGAGCATATATTAATGGATTTGCGTAACCATTGGCTAGTCTGGAGCGTGGTGCATCAATTGGAGTCTTCGGAAGAATGTAGAATGCCGGTTGTGGATCCTCGGAGCGAGGTGAGTCTCCTTTCTAATCTTGTGAGGGGAATTTACCCCATAGGTGAAGTAAATGATTATGTACTCTTATTTGTGGGGGCTACGTATGCATGAGGTGACGAGAGTCCATGCGTAGCTACTATCATGCTATTGTCCGGGTAGTCTAGGACCAAAAGAGCATGTTATACACGGATTATAGTGAACCCATTTATGGTTTGAACTGCCTAAGTCACATTAAATTAGTAAATGAATTTCAAAGAGATTAAGCCTCATTCCTTAAAATTGTTAAAGGAGTATTGGTTTTATTTGAATAAATATCCCCTGATAAGTTCTTATTTGACTGATTGAGCATGTACTTTATGTGTGCCTGCATCGCATGGGTGATTCACGAGCAGGATATGTGTTTAATTATGGAACAGGCCGAACGCCTCGGTGATAATAGATGCATCTATGGTTCGTGCCGCTCGGCAGTGCACAATTTACATTCTGTTGGAGCGGGCCGTCGACCTAGGCATGATTTGCGCATGTTTATCTGTTACTTGGAAATTTGTAAATGTGGAATTGGCCCTATGTGGCTTGACATAAATTGATAAGACAATAAAGAATAGACTTTAGAAGCCCTTGATTTATTGTTGAAGGTGTTTACCTGTTTGCTGGCTTCACAATAAGAATTTTTATACAAATCCATGATTATTCTCGCACTTATAGAATATTGCTAATTGACCTCTAGTGAGTGTCGGAGTTGGCCATCTCGTCTCTACGCCTTCGGGATTATGCGGGATACTCACTGAGTACACGTTGATTACGTACTCATACTACACTTCTGTGCATTTTTGTTGCACATATATATATACACCTCTAGCAGCCTATTGGGTGTAGCAGCATGGACGACGCTTGGACTAGGGGAGCTGCATTATTGAGGCGACCGCAGCTAGAGTAGTTCCTTCCAATGAACTTTATTTACTTTCCGCCCACTGTATTCCGGGCGGATGTTGTATTTTATTTCTCTTATTAGTAGTCGCTCATGTACTTGTGACACCGGCTTTTTAGGAGGGTTTACAACAGATTTGTTCTAACTGTTATTATTTAAATTTGAATTCTAGTAGTGAACTTTTATTTATAAAAATGGAAGGAAAAACCTTAGATTTTCAAAAGTATTAAAAGAGGAATTAATGGATGAGTTAGTTGGCTGGCTTGATAGAGGTGTCCGGCGCCACCACGACCCTTAGTGGATTTTAGGTCGTGTCAACATGGTATCAGAGCACTAGGTTCCCGTCGGTCTCACGAGTCATGAGCAAGTCTAGTAGAGTCTTGCGGATCGGTACGGAGACATTTGTACTTATCCCCGGGAGGCTGCAGGACTGTTAGGAGTACTTCCCTTCTTGATTTCCTTATCGTGCGGTTCGATTCCTTTGAGTCTTATGCCTTTGATTTCTTCCTACTTAATCTTACGCGACGCGAGCGCTTGTCATAAATCAAAAATTGAAGGATTGTAATGGCGCTACAAATGTGGTGCGGGATGATTTTCCTGGTATAGTTGATTGGACTATTATAGTCGCACTTTGGAAGGATATTCTAATGTTTCAGCTCAGTAACAGATCTTTTGAGAGCCTTGAGGCTAGGCACAGGTTGCCATGATGCTCATGAGCGATTATTCCGCAGTGTTGTTGTGATGGTAGGGTATTTGCCCACGTGTCAGGTTAGTGAATGAATTGAAGGATTCAGTATTTTATTCCCATCAGGGGAAAGTCAATCGAACTAAGGATGGTCAGATGTGGACTAGTGGAAGTAATGAAACGTGGTAATTGCAAGCGTGAAGGAGATCTCTTCTCTATTGAGGTGATGCATTCATAATTGTACGTATTAAGCTTATCGGTGTTATGATCTTCTATGATTTGCCCTTGGGGCATGATATTGTGAAATAGTATCGGAGATGCAACTATCAAATATCGCAGGGTGCGGTGGTCTTGGATTGAATCAGTGTGTCAATGTTGACGGTTCGATAAAGACGACCTTCGGAAAGGGTTGGGATTAATAGAAAATCGTGGAATTCAAGTACTATGAAGATAAATTTTAATATGGCAACGATTGAGCAGCAACGGATGAGGAGGACATATGGGAAGTGTCCGACGGAGTTTTAAACTTCTAAAAGGCCAGGCTTAGGGAGCGCAGGCCGAGCAGCCAATTAAAGGAGCGAGTTTGCCCAAAATGGGAGAGTGGCGAGGCTGTATAGGGCCTGGTAGTAGGATGACTACGCGCCTAAGGATAGTTTAGAAGGATTTGGGATTTTAGCGACGGGCAATGGAAGTCGGTAGATTAATTCGAAGCAGGGTGTTGTTAGGCGGCAGGAGATTGGATATGACGGAAAGGAGCTACATGAAGTGAAGAAAGACGTAGCATGACCTTGAAGTGAAGGGATGTTGTCGCACAATCAATGGATGTCCACGAGGGGTGAATGGACTCGTGCAGCTGAAGAGTGAGCTCGGACTCAGGATGGGTTATTAATGTCGTAGTGATTGTACCCCATGCAGCAGCGTTGGAAGATGCCGGGAGATGGTTTCCACAGGTGGGGTATCCTTGTGAGCAGGTTAGCAGTCGCGTGGTTAGCGAGGCTTCTGCGAAGAGTTCTACCTGATATGGAGCAAAAGGGAATTGTTGTGTGAATGGTATTAATGGTTTAGATGATCCAATTGGGTTTCTACGGTAAGATATCGAGAAGGCTGGCGATTGATTGCACAAGGTTATGTCAACAAGAGGTTTATAATAATAGTGAACTCCAGAGTATTGGTAATAATGGCTTCAAGCTAAGTGGGAGAGTCCCACCGCTTATGATTTCGGTTTCATGGTTAGCTACTTGCGAGGTTTCCAGTTATTAATATCTTGGTGGGTTATCTCAGCTACGGAAAAGGACCATAAGTGGTAATTTGAGCAAATGAATTGTTGGAGGCATGCTATGGTTGGCCTTATTGGCTCATGTTCAGACTTGGAGGAAGGTTCAGGATTTATACCTTGTATAGATACAGGTTTCAAAGGAAGTGATTTTGTCGGGTGCCTCGTCGAGAAGGTATTCATGTGCTATGAGATTTATGGAGCTGAGTATATTCGGGACCAAGTAGAGCGGGTGGCTCTCAGTAACGGTCCTAATGGATTCAAAAGAAGTAAAGCATGGTGCTTAAAAATTTCGAGCCTATAAGTACAATTAAGAATCAAGCTTGGAAAGCAGCTTATGAGAAGTGGCACGGAATGTTCTGTGATGGTTGGCTTGTGATGTAGCAATTGGGAAGTACGAAATGGTCCGTAGGGGTTGAGACAGCGTGGTCTCGCGATTCAAGGTCACTCGGGATGTGTGTAGATGGAGTATGTTATGTGAAGAAGAGAGTCAGTATTATTTCCAAAGCACTCAAGGATAAATTGGAAGAAAAGGGATTGATTAGCCACAATCGACTTTGGGCATGTTGGGATTTGAGGTCAGTTCATCCAGCGTGATCAAGTTGTGTGTACGATTTATGCTGGTACGAGTGAGGTCTGCCAGTCGCCGTAATGGGTGTCATTCTGAAGCCTTCTATTGTTATGGCTTGTTATGTGGGAAACAGTTTCCGGAAGGGGTTATGGTGGCTTGGACCACTACTTGCAGATTTGGATATTCTACGGTTATGGGAATTTACCTGTGTGTTGCTATGGTTCTCCTGAAGTGAGTAAAGTGCAAAGCTCTTATATGATAAAGTGTTAAAATATTAACGGTTTCGTGGTTATGATGAAAATCGTGTTCTATCGTATGTTGGCACATTGGGTGCAGCGAGTAGCATAGGAATTCGAAGTAAGGATAAATGTTACAGCTTGGGCTGGCAAGGATATCACGGGCTCGGATGAGCAAGGAAGTGGTTGAATGATTAAAGTAAATTGGTATTGTCTTTAGCGTCACCTGAGATCGATGTGTTGAGGAAGAGGTTTCGCATCCTGGTTAAGGATTCTAGATCGCTTTTCAGCGTTAGTGCATCTGATGGTTTAGATGTGCGGACCCGTTATGTATTTCGGAAGATTGTGGGAGCGTGTCCTATGGGAAGATTGTATAAGTGTGACATGTAGTCACTTGATTGGCTAAAGATTTAAACCAAGTATGAGGATTGTGGTAATATCATTAATTTGAGAATTTATGCCTGGAGGGCACTTTGTATATTGGGTTATGAACCGAGGAGGTTTGCTTCGGTTATGACGTGTGTTCTTGTGTGTTATGAGAAGAAGGAAATTAGTATGGACCTTTGAAAGGTCATTGGCTTAATTTGATATGATCAGGATCACCTTGAGGTCGTTGGATGGATTTAAATGTGAATTTGGGCTTTATGGCAGGCCAGCTGTGTTCATTTCAGTAATGCGCTCCTTATGGAGTAGTCAGTGTGTAATCTCGTTGTTAGATATTTCATGAAGTGATACATTGCGCCATGTGAGTTTTGAGACAGCCTGAGAAATTGTGTACATGTTGAGGTTCCGCGTTGCGATGATGTTAGGTGAGCTGGATGGCGCTTGAGATTTAGATCTTTTATCGCACCTCAGTTGTGCTTGAGTTTTGTAGTCTATAGCACTATGTGTTTTCTCAGGGATGGTATTATACACTTAGCCTTCTTATGATCGAAATTCGACATTTTTATTGTAATGAGCAGATTTAGCTCGAAGTGCAATCTCCTTATGTGAGATCTATGTGTGGATCGGGTGGCACGCAGCCATGGGCATGTTATTTGTATCGGGTGGCACGCCGCCATGGGCATGTTATTTGGATCGGGTGGCACGCCGCCATGTGTATGTTATTTGGATCGGGTGGCACGCCGCCATGGGTATGTTATTTAGACCAGGTTGCGCGCCGCAACGGTATGATGATGAGTGTAGTTTTCTATATGTTAATTTTGAATGTCCTGCTTCCTATTTTCTAAGGAAAGTCCGTAGTAGTGCGAGAGTTAGGTAATTCCTTCCAGAGTTTGATTTCCTGTTGTGTTGTGTTCGGATTGGTGGCCATTGGCACATTGTGGCGTCATAAGAGACTTGTGATCGCATTCGGAGTGGCTTATTGCCGAGCAGTTCGTACTGAATAAGATGAGATTATGGGATTTAAGATCAGTGCAACCTGATTATATGAAGTATACTAAGGAGCAAAAGTCATTATTAGGTTTAAAATGTGGTAATGTTTCTTGTCAGACGTATAGACTCAATGATTGGTTGACTCGGTAGTTGATTATGAATTTCGGCATCTCATCCATCGTGGCGGTATTGTAATAGTTAGAGTAAGACCTATGTAGGTCATGAGGTGCAATGGGAGCATCGGATTCGTGGAATTTCAATTAATTCAAACAAAATGTTATTGTGGTCCTATGAGTAAAGCGATGCAAAGTGTGAATTTAGCAGAGTTATGCGGTCATGTTTGAGTACAGCCTATAGTGATTGATACAGTGATCGTATGTTGGAAACAGGCCTGGCATAGAATTCCGGATGTTGGAATTGGGCTCTAAGGCTTAATTGCTTGAATAAAAGGGAGTATATTCAGAACTTATCGAGATAATGTGCTCAACTGAGTTGTGATAGCACGGAAAGGTGCATGAGGTGCTAAACAGTGATTTCAGACCACTCCAGTACAGTTCTCAGCACGTTCGAGGACGAACGTACGTTTAAGTAAGAGAGAATGTAAAGACCCGACCGGTCGTTTTGAGTACTAGCGCTCCGTTCAGCAGTTGGAGGCCATGAACAGCTTCATTTCAGGTATTATGACTTGTACGCGAGGTCGGAATTTGATTTCGGGAAGTCCAGAGTTGATTTGAGAAGAGAATTCTTATTTCGGGAGCTTAAAGTTGAAAGAATGAACTAGGGTTGGAATTTTAAGTAAA
>MU704425.1:29913-73523 GCA_026770625.1 Nicotiana glauca
GGTTCTTCAGACTCTGAAGGATCGTCAGTTATATGCTAAGTTTTCAAAGTGCGAGTTCTGGTTGAATTCGGTTGTATTTCTGGGCCATATTATATCAGAAGAGGGTATTCAGGTGGACTCGAAGAAGATTGAGGCGGTCAAGAATTGGCCTCGACCAGCTTCAGCGACCGAGATTCGGAGTTTCTTGGGGTTAGCAGGTTATTATCATCGGTTCGTGGAGGGATCTTCGTCTATTGCAGCCCCGATGACCAGATTGACCCAGAAGGGTGCCCAATTCAGATGGTCAGATGAGTGTGAGGAGAGTTTTCAGAAGCTCAAGACAGCTCTGACCACGGCACTGGTGTTGGTTTTGCCCACGGGTTCAGGGCCTTACACAGTTTATTGTGATGCTTCCCGTATCAGGCATGGTGCAATATTGATGCAGGATGGCAAAGTCATTGCCTATGCTTCGAGACAGTTGAAGATCCACGAGAAGAATTATCCAGTTCATGATCTAGAGTTGGCAGCTATTGTTCATGCTTTGAAAATTTGGAGGCATTATCTATATGGTGTGACGTGTGAGGTGTACACGGATCACAAGAGCCTTCAGAACCTGTTCAAGCAGAAGGAGTTAAATGTGAGGCAGCGAAGGTGGTTAGAGTTGTTGAAATATTATGATGTTACTATCTTGTATCACTCGGGTAAGGCCAATATGCTGGCCGATACATTGAGTAGGAAGTCCGCCAGCATAGGTAGTCTTGCTTATATTCCGGCTAGCCAGAGACCACTTGCTTTAGATGTTCAGGCTTTGGCCAATCAATTGGTGAGATTAGATATTTCTGAGCCTAGCAGAGTGTTAGCTTGCACGGTCACTCGTTCTTCTCTATTGGAGCGTATCCGCGATCTACAGTTTGATGATCCCCATTTATGTGTCCTGAGAGACACGGTGCAGCGTGGGGGTGCCACGAAGGTGACCTTAGATGATGATGTTGTTTTGAGATTGCAGGGGCAATTTTGTGTGCCCAATGTTGATGGGATTCGAGAGTTGATCTTAGCGGAGGCCCATAGTTCTTGGTATTCTATTCACCCGGGCGCCGCGAAGATGTATCTGGACTTGCGGCAGTATTATTGGTGGCGTAGGATGAAGAATGATATTTTTGCGTATGTGGCTCTGTGTTTGAACTGTCAGCAGGTCATGTACGAGCATCAGAGGCCCGGTGGTTTGTTTCAGAGGATTGAGCTCCCCGAGTGGAAGTGGGAGAGGATTGCAATGGATTTCGTTACTGGACTTCCGTTGACTCGGAATAAGTTTGATGCTATTTGGGTCATTGTTGATAGGCTGACCAAGTCGGTGCATTTCATTCCAATGGCAGTCGCTTATTCATCCGAGAGGTTAGCTGAGATTTATATCCGGGAGATTGTCCGCCTTCATAGTGTGCCAGTATCCATCATTTCGGACCGGGGTCGCAGTTTACGTCGCGCTTGTAGAGTGCAGTTCAGCAAGAGTTGGGCACCCAAGTTCAGTTGAGCACGGCATTCCATCCTCACACGGACAGTCAGTCCGAGCGGACTATACAGATTTTGGAGGATATGCTCCGAGCTTGTGTCATTGATTTTGGAGGCTCGTGGGAACAGTTTTTGCCTTTAGCAGAGTTCGCCTACAACAACAGCTACCAGTCCAGCATTCAGATGGCCCCATATGAGGCGTTATATGGTAGGCGATATCGGTCTCCAGTCGGATGGTTTGAGCCGGGAGAGGCACGGTTACTGGGTACAAACTTAGTTTAGGAGGCCTTAGATAAGGTCAAGATCATTTGGGAGAGGCTTCATTCAGCTCAATCTAGGCAGAAGAGTTATGCAGACCGTAAGGTCCGAGATGCAGCTTTTATGGTTGGTGAGCGGGTATTGCTTTGGGTGTCGCCTATGAAGGGCATGATGAGGTTCGGAAAGAAGGGAAAGCTTAGCCCTAGGTACATTGGTCCATTTGAGATTCTTGATCGGGTAGGAGAGGTGGCTTATAGACTTGCATTGCCACCTAGCTTATCAGCCGTGCATCCAGTTTTTCATGCGTATATTCGGAGGTATCACGACGATCCTACCCATGTGTTAGACTTCAGCACTGTCCAGTTGGACTAGGATTTATCTTATGAGGAGTAGCCGATAGCTATTCTAGACCGGCAAGTTCGTTAGTTGAGATCTAGGATTTTTCCCTCTGATCGTGTTCAATGTAGAGGTCAACCCCCTGAGGCCTCGACCTGGGAGTCCGAGTCTGATATGCGGAGCCGTTATCCACATTTGTTCCCCGACTCAGGTACTTCTTTCTTTTGTCCGTTCGAGGACGAACGGTTGTTTTAGAGGTGGAGGATGTGACGACCCAAAGGGTCATCACCTATTTTCTAATCCACTCTGTGCTTCCGAGGTCTTGAAAACCTCATTCTTACTTGCCTCGATTTGCGTGCGCAGTTCGGGCGTGTAGCCGGAAGGCATAAATATGAATTCTGTGTGAAAAATGATGAATTTTGATATTAATATGATTAAAGTTGACTTTGGTCAATATTTTGGGTAAACAGACCCGGATCCGAGATTGGACGGTCCAGGAAGGTCCGTAGAAAAATATGGGACTCGGGCATATGCCCGGAGTCGAATTGCGAGGTCTAGAGCCCAAGGAAAGAATTTTTCTGTGAAATTGTTTTTCTGAAATTATTAAGGAAAAAGAAAATGAAAAATTGATTAAAAGACTGTGGTATCGGGCTCGTATTTTGGTTCTGATGCCCGGTACAAGTCTCATATATTGTTTAAGCGCTTTCTGTAAAATTTGGTTGAAATCGGACGTCGTTTGATGTATTTCGGACTATATGTTCCAAATTTGAAAGTTTATGAAGTTTAGAAGAAAATCATGTATTTTGAGGCTTGATTCTATGTATATGATATTATTTTGGCGATTTGATCTCACGAGTAAGTCCGTACGATGTTTTTGAGGTTGGGTGCATGTTTGGTTTGGAGCCCCGAGGGCTCGGGTGAGTTTCGGATAGGCCGTGAGTGCATTTGAACCCTTGAAAAAAAACCAGCTGGTGTTTCAGACCTGCAGGCTTCGCATTTGCGAAGCTTGGTTCACAAAAGCGACGTCTGCAAATGCGAACGGCCCATCGCAAATGCGAAGAAGGCCCAGGTCTTATGGTCTCGCAAATGCGGACTTTTCTTCGCAAATGCGAAGAAGGGGAAATCTGGGCTATGATCGCAAATGCGACCAAATGTTCGCAACTACGAACCTTCCCCAAATTGCCCAAGTTCGCAAATGCGAACAAAAATCTTGCAATTTCCAGCCCTGTTGGTTCGCAATTGCGAACCCAGTTCGCAAATTTCACATCCGAGGCCCAGCAAATTTTATACTTAGTCAAATTTTCATCACTTTTCACCATTCTTTCAAAACCCAAACACAATAGGCGATTTTTCAGGAGCAAACTTCATCCCAAATCAATTGTAAGTTTATTTTTACTCAATTCTTTCAATCTTTAACATCATTAAACATATTTTCCACATAAAATCAAGGATTTTCATGGGTGAAATTGGGGTTTTTGGGTAGAACCTAGGTTTTCTATAAATTGGGGAGTTGGACCTCGATATGAGGTCCGATTTCAAAACAAATTATATATTTGAGTTCGTGGGGGAATGGGTAACCGGGTTTTGGTTCGAACCTCGGGTTTTGACCACGCGGACCCGGGGGCAATTTTGGAATTTTTGGGAAAAACTTGGGAAATTTATTTTTATGCATTCAAATTGATTCATATAGTGTTTATTAAAGTAATTGAGCAATTTGTGATTATATTCGAGCGAATTGGAGGTGGAACCGCGAGGTAAAGCGATAGTTGAGGATTAAGTGGATTTCAAGGCTTTGAGGTAAGTGTTTGGTTTAACCCTAGCTTGAGGAAATAGGAGTTGAGTCTTGTTGCTAATTGCTATGTGATCGAGTACGATGTATAGGCATGGTAACGAGTATTTATACATTGGTGTCTAGCATGACCGTGAGTCCTTATAAAGTGATTATCAAGAATTGGTTATGAATTCCGTGCTTATTGGAGGATTCTATATGTTGTGAATAATATGTGAACGGTGATATGATTATTTGATACCTAGAAGCATTGGCTCGAATTGAGATACGGATATTGAAAGTATATGAAATGACTTGATTCTTTGGAGCGTTGGCTCAAAATGGTAGTGTGGACTATAACATTAGAAAATTAAGAAAGAGAAAGCGTTGTTGATTATTCCCTTGTCGGGACGTTTGGTTGAACTTGTTGGATTCTCTCCCTTGCCGGGATTTCGTCAAATATTTTCATATTTTTATGCCCCTTAATTGTGACTGTTGTTTGGGGAGTCAGACTGTTGAATGATATGGATCGGGTTGCGCACCACAACAACGATAGTGAGGATCGGGTTGCACGCCGCAACAATAACATATGATGATCGGGTTGCGCGCCGCAACAATGATACATGATAAATGATATGGGTCGGGTTGCATGCCGCAACAGTGGTATTTGTAGATCAGGTTGCACGCCGCAACAATGGTAATTATGGACCGGGTTGCACGCCGCAACAGTTATTGATACCATGTGTTTATATTGAGTATTGATTCCTTGTTCATTGTGAATCTAAGCTGCTTTAGTTTGTTACTCGGGATTACTGTTACTATTGTTATCTCCCCATAGCATGTTTCCCCCCCCCATATTGTTAGTTGTTTGGTATTTCGTTTCCGTTGTATATTTATAACTGCACAGGTTTATGTGGTGTCCGGTCTAGCCTCGTCACTACTTCGCCGGGGTTAGGCTAGACACTTACCAGCACATGGGGTCGGTTGTACTGATGCAACACTTCTGTGCATTTTTGCACAGGTTCAGGTTTTGAGCAGCATTAGTGCGGGAGTAGGCTTCCATTTTACGAGACCGAGGTAGACTTGCAGACGTCCGCAGGCCCGGCGTCTCTTCTTTATGTTCTCTTTTAGACTGTTGCCTCCTTGTTTCGAGACAGACAGCTTTTATGTTTCTTTCAGACCTTTGTATTTAGTATATTCTTAGTGGTTTGTGAGTAATGTGACACCAAATCTTGGGTCGAGGCTATTATTGACTATTTCGCGTTTGATTCAGACATATAAATTAGACTTCCACTATTATTATCATCATCATTATTATTATTATCATTATTATTATTATCATCATCATTATTATTATCATCATCATTATCATCATCATTATTATTATCATATTCTATATTTCTTATTGATGCTATAAATTATTGATAGATTTGTTTATTAATGAAAAGATAAATAAGTTGGCTTGCCTAGCTATCACGAGTAGGCGCCATCACGATCCCGATGGTGGGAAAATCCGGGTCGTGACAATATGTTATTAAAATTACGAGGGCCCTTAGAGAAATAATATTTGTCCATTTTACCTCTTATAAATAGATTTTATGTTAGACAAAATTATTATTTAATTATTTTTCTAATATTTAGAGATTTGAAATCAACTAAAATTTTGATTGTTCAATCTTCCCTTAATTATTCGATTATATTGGAAGTCTTAATATTTTAGACTTCAAAATCGATTTTAATATAATCATTTTTCAGTTATGTTCTTTATTTGAAAGATCTTTTTAGTATTATTAATACAAAACCTTTTTTGGTGATGCCTGGATATGTTGGATACAAAGTCAGATATTCTATAAGTAAATGAAACTAAAAATATACTATTTTAATAATTTTGGAGAAAAATATGTTATTCTATAAAATTAATTCTGGAAAAGAATTACTCTAGCAAATATGAAACCAAGTGTGATAGCTTCATTAATATTGGTGTATTACTATATGTTATAGTCTTTCATCATAAACCTTGTTTTAGACATATTCAATTATATTTTATAACTTTTTATAGTGCGAAAAATTATTTTAAACATGCAGACTTTAATATGATCTACTGTCACTTTTTATAGGTATCTGCTCACATTTTTCGAGTAAATGATTAAAAAAAATCACTTCAAAATATTTAAATATATGTCGATGTGCATGTCTGAAGAATATCTTCAGTTCGAAGCCACTAAATTCTATTAAATCTAAACATTTAAGGAGCCTAGCAAGTTAATGACAGAAAAGGAAAAAATATTCATTAAACATGCGTTGAAACATAAACTTTTGTTCTTTGATAGTAAAAACTTCGAGTAATATGACAGACATTAAAGAATATTAAATGTAATTTTGTTAGGCTAACTCAACTTGTAAGTGTCACGATCCGGATATTCCACCATCGGGAGTCGTGATGGTGCCTACTAATAGGAGTTAGGCAAGCCAATTAACTTAACACTTCTCTTAACAACATTAACCATAAAAGGAAAGACGAGACAATTAACATAAAAGCGAAAGTCTTAAAACATATATAACTGAAAATAAGCGCGGAAGTTCAATAACATCTCTACCCAGATCCGGTGTCACTAACTCACGAACTACTAAAGAGTGCTAAAAACAAGTATGAATAGAAGTACAATGTTTGTCTCCGTACAAGGAAAACAAACTAATAACATAGAAGGGACTCCGGCCTGCGGGCGCCAGCTAGGCTACCTCGAAAGTCCCTGGACTGAAGTCAGCTCCCAATCAACTACTGTTGTGATCCAAAAGCTGCTCTGGTACCGTGATCTGTGCAAAAGAGCACAGAAGTATAGCATCAGCACAACCAACCCCATGTGCTGGTAAGTGCTTGGCCTAACCCCGGCGAAGTAGTGAGGAGACTAAACAGGACTACCAAACCAACCTGTGCAGTTCAACATATATATATATATATATATATATATATATATATATATATATATATATATATTTATACATATGCAATAAAAGGAAGGAATACAGAAATTAAACAGTTAAGAGGGAGGGGAGCATACTATGGGGGGAGTACAGTCCGGATACAAAGTCAGCAATTTAAGCAAGGAAACGTGCAATAACAATAATTAATGAGGCAGGAAGATTAACAATTGCACGACATCAACCTTCGTGCTTTTACCCTCATTCTCACCAAAAGCAAGCAAATAAAATGCACGGCATCAATCTTCGTGCTTTCCCTCACATAACTCTCATATCATGGCACGGATTAACCCTTCGTGCAATTAGAATCAAATCGGGGCACGGAATGTTCCTTCATGCATAAATAATCAAAACATGGCACGGAATGACCCTTCGTGCAAATATAATCAAAACATAGCACGGAATGACCCTTTGTGCAAATATAATCAAAACATGACACGGAATGACCCTTCATGCAAATATAATCAAAACATGGCACGGAATGACCCTTCGTGCCAATATAATCAAAACATGGCACGGAATGACCCTTCGTGCAATATCACTCTTCCTCACCCAAACAGTAATCATAACCAAACGGGGCGAGGAAATAGACAAATAATAAGAAACGTTTCGACAAGGGAAAATACAATTAAATAGCTAAATCCAGGCAAGGGAGCAACAACAATAACCTTCATATCCCAGCAAGGGAGATAATCAATATACTCAAACCATCCCGGCAAGGGATTAATCATATCTCTCTCTATTTCCTTCATTTCTTACTCAATAGTCTTTTTATTGTTCGAGCCAACGCTCCAAAGAATTTACAATTCATAATTAATCCTCATACTCTTCACATTACATAGAATTCATCAATTAACATGGAAGAGTCATAACAATATCAGAATAAGTACAAACAAAGACCCACGGTCATGCTAGATACAGGTGTACAGATACTCGTCACCATGCCTATGCACCGTGCTCAACATTTAGCAATTAGCAAACAACACTCTAATCCTATTCCCTCAAGCCAAAGTTAGATCAAACACTTACCTCGAATGCTCCAAAGTCAACTCAAGCCTCTAGTATAGCTTTACCCCTCAAATCCGGCTCCAACTAAGTCAAATCTATGAAATAATGACTTTACAATATTAATAATAGCTAAACAAACTAAACCCAATGCCTAAATATGAATTTCTAAGCTTTCTTTCCAAAAATTCCAAAATCGACCCTGGGCCCGCTTGGTCAAAACCCGAGGTTCAAACCAATTTCATGTCACCCATTCCCTCACGAGCCCAGATATACAATTTGTTTTCAAATTCGATCCCAAAATGAGGTCTAAATCAAAGAAAATTGAAAAACCCTCGCTCTACCCTTTTTCCTTAATTTCAACCCTAGATTATATGATTTAGGCTTAGAAACTTACTAATTAATGAAGAAAAAGTGAAGGAAATAAGTGGGGAATTACTTACCTAAGTGATCTTGAAGAATGGGGGCTTCAATGGCTTCCTACAGCTTGGAGGAGAAGAGAGCTCGTGTGAAATTTGAGTAAAAACCCATATGTACTGTTCTGTTTTTAATAAAAAAAGACTGGGGGATTTTTACTCTATGCGTTCGCGACACTGGGGTCGCGTTCGCGATGAAGGGGAGGCTGGGTGCATCGCGTTCGCGATAGGGGAAATGCGAATGGGTAGAGTTAATTACTGGGGGCCTGAAATTTGTTACACGCGACCGCGTTGGAGTCATGCGAACGCGGTGAAGGAAAATGAAATGATGTGCATTCGCGGATGCTTAAATGCGAACGCGAAGAGGAAGTTTTCCCCCAGGGTCAACTAATGTTATGTGAATGCGAGGACTATATCGCGATCGCGATGAAGGAAGTCACAAGGCAGTGCGAACGCAAGCCAAAGGCCGCGATCGCGAAGAGCAAAAGCCTGTGCAAAAATTGCATTAAATCTAATCCTCTTTCCTAAGTTTAAAACACCCCGAACACCTCCGAAAACACTCCCGAGCCCTCGGGGCTCCTAACCAATCACACACACTAACTCAACAACATCCTACGAACTTAACCGTGCGATCAAATCGCCAAAATAACATCATAAACGAGGAATCAAACCTCAAAATCATCACTTTTTTCATCAAACTTCATACACTTCAAATTTTAGATATTTAGGTCCGAAACACGTCAAATAACGTCCGATTTCGACCAAATTCCACAAAAATCGCTTAAACCATATATAAGACTTGTACCGGGCGTCGAAACCAAAATACGACCCTGATACCACAGTCTTTTAATTAATTTTTATTTCCATTTTCCTTAATAATTTCAGAAAAATAATTTCACAGAAAAATTCTTTTCTCGGGCTCTAGACCTCGGAATTCTACTCCGGACACATGACTGAGTCTCATATTTTTCTACGGATCCTCTAGGACCGTCATATCACGGGTCCGGGTCCGGGTCCGTTTACCAAAAATGTTAACCGAAGTCAACTTTAATCATTTTAAAGCCACATTTTGAAAATTTTCACAGAATTTAACGTATAATCTTTCCGGCTATGCGCCCGGACTGCGCACGCAAATCGAGGCAAGTAAAAATGAGGTTTTTCAAGGCCTCGGAAGTGCGGAATGAAAGAGAAAATAGGTGATGACCCTTTGGGTCGTCACATTCTCCACCTCTAAAACAACCGTTCGTCCTCGAACGGACAAAAGAAAGAAGTACCTGAGTCGGGAAATAGATGAGGATAACAGCTCCGCATATCAGATTCGGACTCCCAGGTTGATGCCTCAGGAGGCTGACCTCTCCACTGGACACGCACTGGAGGAAAATTCTTCGACCTCAACTGTCGAACCTACCGGTCTAGAATAGCTACCGGCTCCTCCTCGTAAGATAGATCCTTTTCCAACTGGACAGTGCTGAAATCTAACACGTGGGTTGGATCGTCGTGATACTTCCGAAACATGGACATATGAAACACTGGGTGCACGGTTGACAAGCTGGGCGGCAAGGCTAGTTTGTAAGCCACCTCTCCCATACGATTGAGAATCTCAAATGGGCTAATGAACCTAAGGCTAAGCTTGCCCTTCTTCCCAAATCTCATCACGCCCTTCATAGGCGACACTCGGAGCAAGACCCGCTCACCAACCATGAAAGCTACATCTCGAACCTTACGATCCGCATAACTCTTTTGCCGCGACTGAGCCGAACGAAGCCTCTCCTGAATGATCTTGACCTTATCCAAGGCCTCCTGAACTAAATCTGTACCCAATAACCGAGCCTCTCCCGGCTCAAACCATCCAACTGGAGACCGACATCGCCTACCATACAATGCCTCATATGGAGCTATCTGAATGCTGGACTGGTAGCTGTTGTTGTAGGCGAACTTTGCTAAAGGCAAATACTGGTCCCACGAGCCTCAAAAATCAATGACACAGACTCAGAGCATATCCTCCAATATCTGAATAGTCCTTTCGGACTGGCCGTCTGTCTGAGGATGGAACGCTATGCTCAACTGAACCTGGGTGCCCAAATCCTGCTGAACTGCTCTCTAGAAGCGCGAGGTAAACTGCGTACCCCAGTCCGAAATGGATGCCAGCACCCCATGAAGGTGAACAATCTCCCGGATGTAGATCTTCGCTAACCTCTCCAATGAATAAGTGGCTGCAACAGGAATAAAATGTGCTGACTTGGTCAGCCTATCAACAATAACCCAAATAGCATCAAACTTCTTCTGAGTCATCGGAAGTCTAGTAACGAAATCCATGGTAATCCTCTCCCACTTCCACTTGGGAAGCTCAATCCTCTGAAACAAACCACCAGGCCTCTGATGCTCATACTTAACCTGCTGACAGTTCCAACATCGAGCCACATATGCAAATGTTCTTTCTTCATCCTACACCACCAATAATGCTGCTGCAAGTCCTGATACATCTTCGCGGCGCCCAGCTGAATTGAATACTGAGAACTATGGGCCTCCGCTAAGATCAACTCTTGAATCCCATCGACATTGGTCACACAAAATCGCCCCTGCAACCTCAAAACACCATCATCATCTAAGGTCACCTTCGTGGCACCTCCACGCTGCACCGTGTCTCTCAAGACACACAAATGGGGATCATCAAACTGCCGATCACGGATGCACTCCAATAATGAAGAACGAGCGACCGTCCAAGCTAACACTCTGCTAGGCTCGGAAATGTCCAACCTCACAAATCGATTAGTCAAGGCCTGAATATCCAAAGCAAGCGGTCTCTGGCTGACTGAAACATAAGCAAGACTATCCATGCTGGCGGACTTCTTACTCAATGCATCGGCCACCACATTGGCTCTCCCGGGTGGTACAAAATAGTAACATCATAATCCTTCAATAGCTCCAACCACCTTCTCTGCCTCAAGTTCAACTCCTTCTGCTTGAACAAGTACTGCAGACTGTTGTGATCAGTGTACACCTCACACGTCACACCGTATAGGTAATGCCTCCAAATCCTTAAAGCATGAATAATGGCTGCCAACTCTAGATCATCAACCGTATAATTCTTCTCGTGGATCTTCAACTGTCTCGAAGCATAAGCAATGACTCTACCATCCTGCAGCAATACCACACCAAGCCCAATACGGGAAGCATCACAATAAACTGTATAAGGCCCTGAGCCTGTGGGCAAAACCAATATCGGTGCCGTAGTCAGAGCTGTCTTGAGCTTCTGAAATCTCGCCTCACACTCGTCTGACCATCTGAACTGGGCACCCTTCGGGGTCAATCTGGTCATCGGGGCTGCTATAGACGAAAATCCCTCCACGAACCGGCGGTAATAACATGCTAAGCCCAAGAAACTCCGAATCTCAGTAGTTGATGCTGGGTGAGGCCAGTTCTTGACTGCCTCAATATTCTTCGGCTCCACCTGAATACCCTCTACAGATACGACATGACCCAGAAATGCAATCGAGATCAACCAGAACTCACACTTCGAGAACTTAACATATAACTAACTATCCTTCAAAGTCTGAAGAACCACTCTGAGGTGCTGCTCGTGCTTCTCCTGGCTGCGGGAGTACACCAGAATATCATCAATAAAGACTATCACGAACAAGTCCAAGTAAGGCCTGAACACTCGGTTCATCAACTCCATAAATCCTGCCGGGGCATTGGTCAACCCAAATGACATGACCAAAAACTCATAATACCCATAACCGAGTGCGGAATGCTGTCTTAGGTACATCAGATGCCCTAATTTTCAGCTGATGGTAGCCAGATCTCAAGTCTATCTTAGAAAACACCCTTGCACCCTGGAGCTGGTCAAACAAATCATCGATCCTCGGTAGTGGATACTTGTTCTTTATCGTCACTTTGTTCAATTGCCGAAAATCAATGCACATCCTCATCGATCCATATTTTTTCTTCACAAATAACACTAGCGCACCCCAAGGAGAAACACTAGGTCTGATAAAACCCTTCTCTAGCAAGTCTTGCAACTGGTCCTTTAACTCCTTCAACTCTGGTGGGGCCATGCGATACGGCAGAATTGAAATGGGATGCATGCCTGGAGCTAGATCAATACAGAAATCAATATCCCTGTCGGGTGGCATACCCGACAGGTCTGAAGGGAAAACCTTGGGGAACTCCGGAACAATAGGAACAAAATCAATAGAAGGAACCTCTGTGCTGGAATCGCGAACATACGCCAGATAAGCTAAACACCCCTTCTCGACCATGCGTCGAGCCTTCACATATGAAATAACACTGTGGGTGGCATGACCTGGGGTCTCTCTCCACTCCAATCGGGGAAAATCCTACAAAGCCAAGGTCACGGTCTTGGTGTGACAATCCAAGATAGCATGATACGGGGACAACCAATCCATCCTTAATATAACGTCAAAATCCATCATGTCTAAAAGCAATAAATCAACACGGGTCTTAAGGCCCTCAAACAATACCACACAGGAACGATGAACTCGGTCGACCACTATAGAATCACCCACCGGTGTAGTGACATAAACAAGAATACCCAAAATATCCCTAGGCATAGCCAGGTAGGGTGTAAAATAGGACGACACATATGAATACGTAGACCCAGGGTCAAATAGCACTGAAGCATCCCTAACACAAACCAGAATAGTACCTGTAATAACCGCATCTGAAGACTTAGCCTCTGGCCTGGCTGGCAAAGCATAACACCGGGGCTGGGCCCACCTCCCTGAATCAAGTCCTTGGGACGATCGGCTACTGCCTGACCCCTACCTCTGGCGGTCCGAGCTCTACCTCTACGGTCTCTACCTCCACCTCTATGATCCCTACCCCCGCCTCTAGCTGGTTGGGCAAGCTGTGGATCACCTGGTGCCTGAATCATGGGGCGAGGACCCTACTTCTGAGAACTACCCGAGGCTTGAGTGCAAAATGTGACAATATGACTAGGGTCACCACAACCATAACAAGCCCTTGGTTGCTGAGACTGCTAGCCCTGTCGACCTGAATGTCCTCCCCAGAAACTCTGAAGAGGCGGTACACTGATGGGCTGCTGATCAGAATAATGCTGCTGAGAACCACCACCACCTGGAGTACCACGAGAGACCTGGAGTGCTGACTGAAAGGGCCTCGGTGAATGGCCTCTACCATAAGAATCCCTACCTCCAGACGAGGTTCCACTGAACCTACCAGAATGACGAGGCCTCTTATCCGACGAATGACCACCTCCTCGTGCAAGAGCCATCTCAACTCTGCGGGCCGCATTGGCCGCTTCCTGAAAAGAAATCTCACTACCATCTCCCACAGCCATCTGGAGACGGATCGGCTGAATCAATCTATCAATAAACCTCTGCACCCTCTCTCGCTCTGTGGGGAGTATAACAATAGCATGGACTGCCAAATTAATGAACTGAGTCTCATACTGCGTGACTGTCATAGAGCCCTGCTGGAGGCGCTCGAACTGACTCTTGCTGAGTAACTGGGAGAAACTTCTCCAAAAATAACTCTGCAAATTGATCCCATGTCAATGATGACGACCCTGCTGGCCTGGATAAACAATAGTCCCTCCACCAAGTCTTGGCAGATCCTGCAAGTCGAAAGGTGGCAAAGTTGAACCCATTGGTCTCCACAATACCCATAGTCTGAAGGATCTCATGGAAGCTGAATAAGAAATCTTGTGGATTCTCTGAATTACCGTTGAATGTGGTGGTGAAGAGCTTGGAGAACCTATCAAGTCTCCACAAAGTATCTGAAGACATAGCCGCTCCATCATCGGCCTGGGTCACAATACCTGGCTGAGCTGTCACAGCTGGCTGAACCACTGGAACATGAGCCTGGGGAGCTACCTGCTCCGGAGTACGTGTAGCAGGAGTCTGAACTCCTCCTCTAGCCTGAGAAGTGGCCGGTGCTACTGGAAGCAAACTCACTCTAGTGACGCTCTCCATAAAGCCTGCCAGTCTTACTAAAGCGTCCTGAAGATCTGGGGTGACCATGACCCCTCCTGGGACCTGAGCTGGGCGCACCGGAGCTGCTAGGGCTGGAACCTCCTCATCATAGTCAATATTAGGCTCCACCTCTGGGACTGCTGCCTGGGGCTGAGCTCTGCCCCTGCCTCGGCCTCTACCCCTTGTAGGAACTGCTACTGGGGGCTCGGGCTGCTGCGCGGTAGAAGAGAAAGCACGTGTTCTCGCCATCTGCGAAAGAACAGAGTAGAAAGACAATCAACATTTGAGAAATAGGATCACACGACAAGAAATAACAAAGTGAAATTTTCCTAACTCCGTAGTTTTTGGAGGATAAATACAGACGTCTCCGTACCGATCCCTCAGACTATACCAAGTTTGTCTGTGAGTAGCGAGACCTATGTAACCTAGAGCTCTGATACCAATTTGTTACGACCCGGATATCCCACCATTAGGAGTCGTGATGGCGCCTACTAATAGGAGCTAGGCAAGCCAATTAACTTAACACTTCTCTTAACAACATTAACCATATAAGGAAAGATGAGACAATTAACATAAAAGCGGAAGTCTTAAAATATATATAACTGAAAATAAGTGCGGAAGTTCAATAACATCTCTACCTAGATCCGGTGTCACTAACTCACGGACTACTAAAGAGTGCTAAAAATAAGTCTGAATAGAAGTACATCAATGTTTGTCGCGGTACAAGGAAAACAAACTAATAACATAGAAGGGACTCCGGCCTGAGGACGCCAGCTAGGCTACCTCGAAAGTCCCTGGACTGAAGTCATCTCTCAATCAACTATTACCGTGGTCCAAAAGCTGCTCCGGTACCGTGATCTGTACAAAAGAGCACAGAAGTGTAGCATCAGCACAACCGACCTCATGTGCTGGTAAGTGCCTGGCCTAACCCCGGGAAAGTAGTGACGAGGCTAGACAGGACTACCAAACCAACCTGCTCAGTTCAATATATATATATATATATATATATATTTAATAAAAGGAAATAATACAGAAATAAACAGTTAAGAGGGAGGGGAGCATACTATGGGGGGAGTACATTCCGGATATAAAGTCAGCAATTTAAGCAAGGAAACGTGCAATAACAATAATTAATGTGGTAGGAAGATTAACAGTTGCACGGCATCAACCTTCATACTTTTACCCTTATTCTCACCAAAAGCAATCAAATAAAGAGCACGGCATCAACCTTCGTGCTTTCCCTCACATAATTTTTATATCATGGCACGGAATAACCCTTCGTGCAATTATAATCGAATCGGGGCACGAAATATTCCTTCGTACATAAATAATCAAAACATGGCATGGAATGACCCTTCGTGCAAATATAATCAAAACATGCCACGGAATGACCCTTCGTGCAAATATAATCAAAACATGGCACGGAATGACCCTTCGTGCAAATATAATCAAAACATGGCACGGAATGACCCTTCGTGCAAATATAATCAAAACATAGCACGGAGTGACCCTTCGTGCAAATATAATCAGAACATTGCACGGAATGACCCTTCGTGCAATATCACTCTTCCTCACCCAAACAGTAATCATAACCAAACGGGGCGAGGGAATAGACAAATAATAAGAAACATCCCGGCAAGGGAAAACACAATTAAACAGCTAAATCCCGGCAAAGGAGCAACAACAATAACCATCACATCCCGGCAAGGGAGATAATCAATATACTCAAACCATCCCGGCAAGGGATTAATCATATCTCTCTCTATTTCCTTCATTTCTTACTCAATAGTCTTTTTATTTTTCGAGCCAACGCTCCAAAGAATTTACAATTCATAATTAATCCTCATAATCTTCACATTACATAGAATTCATCAATTAACATGGAAGAGTCATAACAATATCAGAATAAGTAAAAACAAGGACCCACGGTCATGTTAGACACCGGTGTAAAGATACTCATCACCATACCTATACACCGTACTCAACATTTAGCAATTAGCAAACAACACTCTAATCCTATTCCCTCAAGCCAAAGTTAGATCAAACACTTACCTCGAATGCTCCAAAGTCAACTCAAGCCTCTAGTATAGCTTTACCCCTCAAATTCGGCACCAACTTAGTCAAATCTATGAAATAATGACTTTACAATATTAATAATAGCTAAACAAACTAAACCCAGTGCCTAAATATGAATTTCTAAGCTTTCTTCCCAAAAATTTCAAAATCGACCCCGGTCCCGCTTGGTCAAAACCCGAGGTTCAAACCAATTCCACGTCACCCATTCCCTCACGAGCCCAGATATACAATTTGTTTTCAAATTCGACCCCAAAACGAGGTCTAAATCAAAGAAAATTGAAAAACCCTAGCTCTACCCTTTTCCCCCAATTTCAACCCTAGATTATATGATGTAGCTTAGAAACTTACTAATTAATGAAGGAAAAGTAAAGAAAATGAGTGGGGAATTCCTTACCGAAGTGGTCTTGAAGAATGGGGGCTTCAATGGCTTCCTAAAGCTTGGGGGAGAAGAGAGCTCGTGTGAATTTGAGTAAAAACCCGTATGTACTGTTCTGTTTTTAATAAAAAGAAGACTGGGGGATTTTTACTCTATGCGTTCGCGACACTGGGGTCGCGTTCGCGATGAAGGGGAGGCTGGGTGCATCGCGTTCACGATAGGGGGAATGCGAACGCGTAGAGTTAATTACTGGGGGCCTGAAATTTGTTATACGCGACCGCGTTGGATCATGCGAACGCGGTGAATGAAAATGAAATGTTGTGCGTTCGCGGATGCTTAAATGCAAACGCGAAGAGGAAGTTTTCCCCTAGGGTCAACTAATGCTATGCGAACGTGAGGACTATATCGCGATCGCGATGAAGGAAGTCACAAGGCAGAGCGAACGCGAGCCAAAGGCCGCGATCGCGAAGAGCAAAAGCCTGTGCAAAAATTGCATAAAATATTGCAGCAAAAATCTGATCATCTTTCCTAAGTTTAAAACAACCCGAACACCTTCGAAAACACTCCCGAGCCCTCGGGGCTCCTAACCAATCACACACACTAACTCAACAACATCCTACGAACTTAACCGTGCGATCAAATCGCCAAAATCACATTATAAACGAGGAATCAAACCTCAAAATTATCACTTTTTATATCAAACTTCATAAACTTCAAATTTTAGATATTTAGTTCCGAAACACGTCAAATGACGTCCGATTTCGACCAAATTCCACAGAAGGCACTTAAACCATATATAAGACTTGTACCGGGCGTCGGAACCAAAATACGAGCCCGATACCAAAGTCTTTTAATCAATTTTCATTTCCATTTTCATTAATAATTTCAGAAAAATAATTTCACAGAAAAATTCTTTTCTCGGGCTCTAGACTTCGGAATTCGACTCCGGGCACACGCCCGAGTCCCATATTTTTCTACGGACCCTCCGGGACCGTCATATCACGGGTCCGAATCCGTTTACAAAAAATATTGACCGAAGTCAACTTTAAACATTATAAAAAGCCACATTTTGAAAATTTTCAGAGAATTTAACATATAATTTTTCCAGCTACGCTGCCGGACTGCGCACGCAAATCGAGGCAAGTAAAAATGAGGTTTTTCAAGGCCTCGGAAGTGCGGAATGGAAGAGAAAACAGGTGATGACCCTTTGGGTCGTCACAGTAAGAAAGTAACCATTAAGATTGAGGAAAAAAAATACTGAAGCACCCTTAAGTAAATGTAAAATTAAACAAATAAAATTTGAGCTAACTATTGGGGCGACTCGATGAAATTAAAGGTCTAAAGTCAAACTATAATAAAAGGTATTAAATTATATTATGAAATTCATGTACTAATGAGAAAAATTAAAATGATTTATTTTTCCATTTATGGATCAATTAAACGAGACAAAAAAAATGTTAGTTTAGAAATTGAATCATAAGAAGCATAAATATGAAATAAATATAGTAGAGGAGGGAAAATCAAACTTAAAGAGGGAAATAAAAGCACTAACTAATATGAGAGAATTTCTTTTTATCATAATTTATTCACTCATTCAAATAACTTTAACCAAATTAAAAAAAAACATATTATTTACAATATTTTTCTAAGGATAATCATACATGTTAAGAACACAGTTTGCATAGAAGTATTAGGTCAAGTATAAAAACATAACATATTATAGTTATCTTAATAAAAAAATATAAATACAAAAATTATATAATTAATCTACCAAAATTCTTAATCATTTCAAGTTCTTAAGATACCCAATAACTCTATATTTAAATATTTCGTCAATATAACATTTATTTTTTAACTTGAATTAATATTGTATTTATCTTGACGTCAATTGCTATTACACATAATTTATTCTTATTATAAATTTTATCTATTTTTAATTAATAGACACAAAAAACACGTGCAACGCACGTACATTAAATACTCTAAGCACGAAAATAGTATTCTCTCGGTCCCATTTTATGATAATCTGGACACATTTTTCCTTTTTAGTCTATTACTAAAAGAAAAGGACAAATTTTTTTACTTAGAAACAAGTTAATTTTAAACTTCTATTTTATCCTTATGATATAATTTTATAGCCACGTAACGTCATGGCATTTTAAGACCATAGCGTACAATCTTCTTATAACAAAAAGATCAATGGACCGGGAAAATAACCATCTGATCAAATCCAAAAATCAAAAGGGTACACAAGCCTAAGTAAAGAGCACAAAATTACCTCTACAAGAACAGAACTTGGGAGCCACACTGACACCAAATTTGAGCTTTGAGTCAAGAAATGAGCTGGAAAACTTCATCATCTCTATACTAACTGATTTAGACATTGATATTGCCTTAAAATCAATATATTTCAGTCAGCTCCATTTAAACTAATTCTTCGGTTCAGTTCGACAATCCAAATGAAAAATCAAAATCTTGATAGCTTTAAAAATAACCCAGATAAAGAAACCACGTAATTTATATACAAAAGAAAAAGGTTCAAGATTCGATTTTTTAATGCTAAAAATAAGATATTTTCAAGGGTATTTTGTGACGACCCGGCCCGTCGTCTCATGTGTTACTACCCCGTTTTCCCCGTTTATTGGTTCTTCATGTTTTATTATCGGCATTGGGTGAGTTAGAGTCGAATTGGTTTGGTTTTGGTAGGAAATGAGACATTTAGTCTCCTTAAGGATGGCTTATATTGGAAAAGTCAACCGGATGTTGACTATTGAGTTAGAGGGCTCGGATATGAATTTCGGTGATTCGGTTAGCTTCGGGGGATGATTTGTGATTTAGGAGCAATGTTTTAAAAGGCGGGGGCGTGAGGCGAGGCGTTTTAGCTATGACGAGGCGAGGCGTAAGCCCTGAGACATGGGGCATAAGTCCCACGGATCTTTAAATTTTACTAATTTCAAGAATTTAAAATAGTATAAAATAAAAAATAATTATAAAAAGTACATTAAAATTACAAAACTATAATAAATAATCTATTTAAAATATTTTTATAAATTATAATTCAACCATGAATAATACGAAATGTATGACATATATCATAATATGCAAATTAGTTGTAACGTCGTTACAACTCATACAACAAAAGTAATATAATCTATACAAAATTTTATACGTATCTCTTAAGGAGTAATGAATCTTGAAAGAATTTCAATATTATAATTTGATTTTTTAAAATAAAATACTCCTTTTATTTAATATGCTTTCTATTTGAAAGAGAATTTATATAAAAATATCATTCACAATTTAAATATGATTCTCTAGCATCATTTATTTTTAAGTTTCAACAAGTTAATAAAGTGACACATAATTCACCATATAATACCATGATAACTAATTATTTGTAAATAATTAATAGTTAATACTAAACTATTAAATTAATAAGTATTGTATCACGAAACATGAAAAAAAATATTTAAGAAAATAATTATAAAACAATTATGGACTATTATATAATAAAGATATAACAAAAGTTAATAGATAAATATTTTTTAAATGAAAGATTTATTTAAAGTTTACTATCATAGCAGTCTTAGTGAATAACGTGCAATAATTTTTATTTTAATTATGACATAAAATACTCTCAACTTAATGATTTATGATTAAGAAAAAAGTAATTTTGAATAGTCAGCGATTTATTAAGAAAATGTGCGCATTTACAAGGTTAGTTGTACTCAATTGCATAAAGTTCTATTAGGCGAGCCCAGTACGCTGGGCGTTGGGCGTGTCCGAGGTGTAAGCCCCACGGAACTAAGCCCCACACAAAAGCTTAGTGGCGTTTTACGAGTGCTCCACCCTGGGGCGAGCCCCGGGCGAGTCCCAATTCTGCCTTTTAAAACAGAGCTTAGGAGTGCGATCGGAATTGATTTTGGAGGTCCGGTGTAGAATTAAGTTTGACTTGGCGAAGTTAGTATTTTGGCAAATTCCGGTTGGTAGGTGAGATTTTGATCCGGGGGTCGGAATGGAATTCCGAGAGTTTCAGTAGTTTTGTTAGGTGAATTTGGATATGTGTGCAAAATTTCAGGTCATTCGGAGGTGTTTTGGTCGGGTTTTTTATCAAATGCGTATTTCGAAAGTTTTGAAGAAACTTAGGCTTGAATCCGATGTGATTTAATGGTTTTAGCGTTGTTTGCTGTGTTTTGAAGTTTGGAGCAAGTTTGAATAACGTTTTAGGATGTGTTGGTGCTTTTGGTTGAGGTCCCGGGGGCCTCGGGGTGATTTCGGGTGGTCAATCGAACCATTTTTGGACTTAAAGTGTTGCAGGTTTTTTCGGGTGGTCAATCGAACCATTTTCACGATGGGTAGGGTCGCGCACCCATAGAGGAGAGTTGGGAGTTATGGAAATTGGTCTTCACGTTCGCGTCTCCTTGGTCGCATTCGCGTAGTATTTGAATGGCGAAGCTCCGCGTTCGCGTTTGGTGTCACGCGTTCGCATAGAATAACTCTGAGGGGCCAGGAATTTGGCCTACGTGTTCGCGTCTATGGGCTTCGCGATCGCGTTGATATAAGACCCAGGCCTTCGCATTCGCGTGGGTGGTGCCGCGTTCACGAAGGGTATTTTTGGCAGCATGAATATTTGGTCATCGCGAACGCGTGGGTTGTGACCGCGTTCGCGTAGGGTAAAGCACCTGGGCGGAAAGGGTTTTATTTGAATATTTCATCTGCGAGTCTATTCATTTTTCCTCCATTGTTGACCATCTTAAGAGCTTTTTGGGAGTAATTGAAGAGGGTTTCGACGGGGATTGATTGGAGGTGAGTCTCGTGAACTAGAAACGTTATTTTATTGAAGAATCAACCTTTAATTCTTGAAAATTTGGGTAAAAATTAGAAGAACTAGGGCTTGATTTTTGAAATGAAAATTTGGGATTTGAAAGGGCATTTGAACTCCAATTTTGGTAAATTTGATATGTATGGACTCGTGGCGAGACGAAAAATCCAGTGATGTAAATTTTTTAATTTTTCGAGAAGTGGGCCCGGGGCTCGGGTTTTGCCAACTTCGTAATTTTTAATGTTTTTCGAATCTTTTCGATTGGGTTATGTTCTTTTAGCCTATTGTAACGTATTCCTTGTGGTTTTGATCAGATTCGAAGCGCGGAGAGATCGATTCGAAAGGAAAAGGCATAGCGAGTTAGATTTGGGGCCGGCTTGAGGTGAGTAATAGATCTCGATGATGACCTGAGGGTTTGAAACCCCCAGAATGTCGCATCGTGATGCTATATTGAGGCGAGACACGTACTCTATGACGAGTGCGGGATCGTTGTGATTGGGGATTGTGACTTAGTCCATCCCGAGTGATGTTCATACTGTTTTCTAGACTAGAAATTGTTTGGTAATCATCCTACTTGGATTTTATGGATATATTTGGGCTTTGTGCCGATCATTTGAATCATTCAGGGATTATTATCAATGTTTCCATATTACTTGGCATGTTAAATGATTTCAGTCCTGAGTTTAAACACTATTTTTGAAATGTTCAGCCATATTTCTAAGATTTGAAACTTAAGCGACATTTTCTGACGTATTGAGATGAGAGCTATTACTTTAATATTGCCCGAGTGGATTATGTGCATGTTCTGGACTGAGTATGGATCGGGCTGCACGCCGCAACGATGATATGTTGATAATGTGCTTGGGCTGTAGGAGCCCCTTCGGAGTCTGAACCCCCACAGTGAGCGCGGGTACCCAAATGGATCGGGTTGCGCGCCGCAGCGGTCATATGCATTGCATTGAATTCATACATTGATATTTATTTGTTTTACCTGTCACTGATTTGCTGCTATTTCACCGTTAAATGTGCTGGATTGCCTGTTATAGCTTTACATTGTAATATTTCGTGATTTCTTATCTTCAGCCATTATCTATGTTTATTACTCACTGAGTTGGAGTACTCACTTTTGCACCATGTGTGCAAATACAGGTATCCCGAAGGCTCAGTAGAGTTATTGGCTGCTTACAGATTTATCCCGGAGTTGTCGAGGTAGCTGCCTGGCATCCGCAGGACCCGACTTCTCCCCTTATCCCTTTTGGTTTCCGCATCCTAGACTCTTTTATGTGTAGATTTGATACTTAGTTGTATTTAGAGGCTCTAGACTCGTGACCCCAGATCTGTTTGGAGTGTTTTGATAGTTGTTATGGTTTTTTCCGTATTGTTTCTATTTATTATCGGGTTGGAAATCTTGTTAACTGCTAAATTAACTATATTAATTGGTAATGGGTTTTCGTACTTGGGTAGAGAGTGTTCAAATGGTCGAGCTTGCCTAGCAATTGTGTTGGGCGCCATCACGACCGGGATTGAACTTGTCACGACCCAAACCCCGCTCCGGTCGTGATGGCACCTCTCGTGAATACAAGGTCAGCCAACCAACTCAAATTGCCTTTTCAAAAAATAGTTAAACATGTATACGCAGTCTAAATATGATTTTATAATAATAATTAGCGGAAGTACAACCCAAACACAGCCCAAACCGGGGTGTCACAAGTCACGAGCATCTATAAGAGTCTAGCTACAACTACAAGGCCTGTAATATACAGAATAGGATTTGAAATCAAAGGAAGAAATGCAGTGCCGCGAACGCTGGCGGTCACCTTGCTCAACTCTGATAACTAAATCTCCAACCAGCTCGAAAACCCGCTACCGGGTGATCAAATACCTGCATATGTACACGAGGTGCAAGGAGTAAAGTGAGTACTCTAATTCAGTGAGTAATAAAGGTAAATAATAACTGAGCAGTAAGAAATCACGTATAACAGATCATCATGTTGTATAGAAGTAGTGAAAACCCTTCTCAGAAAACAGTGAAGTTGTGAAACCTTTAGAGAAATATTTTAGCTTAGTTTAAAACCTCTTTTGAAAATGCCTTTTCAACAGTTACGCAAATGAATGCAAAAAAAATAGTGCAGATAAGCACAGAAATCCGCCCCTCGGGCACAACACTTACGTATTAGATAATGCCAGGCAATCAGGTAGATATTTCATGAAGTAGCACAGACAACAGATAATGGCAGACAAATGAAATCAAGTAAACACATAGAACAGTACTAGTACTGCTGTGGAGTGCAGCCCGCTCCATGCTGCGACGTGCAGCCCGATCCATTTATCGTCGACGGTACTCACTGGGGGTGTGTACAGACTCCGGGAGGGGCTCCTACAGTCCAAGCGTAATATCAAGCCATCTCGTGGCATCAACTAGGCTCTCGGCCTCAATATCAATATAATACTGTTGCGGCGCGCAGCCCGATCCAAGCTCAGTCCAGAAATTCGCATAAGCCTCTAGGGCAATATTAAAATAATAGTTCTCAGCTCAAAACATCATTAGAAAAATTGTTTAAGTTTTCAAATCTTAGAAAGATGGCTGAGTTTGCAAACCAGTATTAAAACTTAGGACTGAGATCAAATAATATGCCACATAATGTGAAAACAGTGATAGCAATCCCTGAAGGATTCAAATAATTGGCACGAAGCCTAAATGTAACAATGAAATCCAAGTAAGGATGATACTCAATTAAGTTCTAGTCGAAAACACGATAAGACATCACTCGGGACGGACCAAGTCACAATCCCCAGTAACAAACGACCTCACACTCATGATAGAGCGCGTGTCTCGCCTCAATATAGCATTACGATGTGAAATTCCGGGGTTTCAAACCCTCGGGATATCATTTACAATCATTACTCAGCTCGATCCGGTCCAAACTCTAGCCCACGATGCCTCACCCGCACGAATCGACCTCCGGATGCTCCAAATCTAGCCACAATCAGTACATAATCATTAAAATATGCTAAGGGAGCGAAACCAACTCAAAAATATCCAATTTAACATCAAAATCCCAAAATTGCTCAAACCCGGCCCCCAGGTCCACGCTTCGAAATTCGACGAAACTCACAAAATCCGACAACCCATTCACCAACAAGTCCAACCATACCAAAATTACTAAATTCCGATAACAATTCGCCCTCCAAATCTTTAAATATTATTTTTAAATTTCTAGGTCCAAATCCCTAATTTACACCTCAAAAACATGCAATCTAGTCGGATTATTCGATGATAATTCAATATTATGGAGTAGAAATAATCACAAGTGAGTTAACTCAAGATTTCCCATGATTTCTTGCTCAAAAATCACTCCAAGCCGTGTTCTTTCACCAAAAAAAAGGTAAAAAATGAGCAGAAAATGCAGCAGCTTTATTAAGCCTATTCTGATCGCTAAAAGTGCCAAATCTGGTCGCTAAAAGGTGCACACCAGATATGATGCACCAGCAATATTTAATTTTACTAAAAAGGCTCTAACTCCATCATACAAACTCAGAATTTGATGATTCTTATTCCTATGAGTCACAAATAATGATACGAACATAGTCCTTCAATCGAAACTCAATTCGGAGCTCGTTTGCTCAGTGCGATATCCATTTCGCTCGTTAAATAATTAACTCATGATTCGCGTCAAAAACCTAATCGCGACTTGATGAAATTAGACCAAACTTTCCAGAACACTCCTATAATTCATTATCAAAATTTCGGAAGTCTCAAAATCAAATTTCGATCTATAGAACAAAAAATGGACCTTTGGATCATTACAAGCTTATAATCAAAACGCCAAAAATCTTTCAAAAACACTTACAAAACATATACGAGCCTTATGGGACCCTGACCAAACATGACAACATACCCCATAACAAACTTCAAACTTGTTCCAACCTTCGGAACGCTCAAAACAACATTAAAACATCAAATCACCCTCAGATTCAAGCCTAAGAATTCCAAAACTTCTGAAATCCGAATTCGATCAAAAAGTCAACCAAACGACATCCAAATGACCTGAAATTTTGCACGCACATCACAAATGACATAACGAAGCTACAACAACTTTCGGAATTCCATTCTGACCCTTGAATCAAAATCTCACCTATCAACCGGAATTCGCCAAAATATTAACTTTGCCATTTAAGCCAAATTCCACACTGGACCTCCAAAACAAATTCCGATTGTGCTCCTATGTCATAAGTCACCTAACGAAGCTAGCCAAATCATAAAAATTCGGATCCGAGCTCATGTACACATAAGTCAAGTCTTGGTCAAACCTTTCAAATTCAAAGGTTTTAACTAAGACTATTCTTTCAAATTCATTCCGATTTTTCCTGAAACCAAGGCCAACGACCCACATCAGTCATAATGCATAACACGGGGCAAGTCATATCCGGGAACTGGAGATCAAAGTGCAAAAGCTCAAAATGACAGGTTGGGTCGTTACATCCTTCCCTACTTAAACACCCGTTCGTCCTCGAACGTACACAGTTTTGTTCTAAAAGACAACCAATAGCTGAATAACCTTACCATGTATATACCCGAGGTGATCCCATGTCACCCTATCTCGTATAGGTCCGATAACACCTTTTAACTAAAATTACATAATCCAATCCAGCCCATAAACCATAGAATCACATATTCACTTTTGAAACTATCCATACGATCAAAACCTCAAACCGATACTCTGAATAGACCTGACTAGCGGTAATAATCCATGCCTGCAACCTCAAGTGCAATTATCCGATATACCATATAACTCAAACACATGTAGCGATAACTTCCATTCACAGCAGCTGCATACAACACCCGAATACCGGTAGAAACCCCTTATCAACTAAAGTCTCATTTCAACACTTCCATATACTGCTAATGATAAATGAAACACGCAATAAATCATAACCATCTATCAGATCAGTCATCCATAAGGTTACTTCTCCTTTGGCAAGGACCATAGCAAATTTCTGAATCGAACCTCGATATTTACCCATCAAACATGCTGAAATCGAATCCGTTTGTATTCATTACAGGCCCCAACTATCTCATCTACTCCAACACAATTACTCTGGTGACATGACACACCAAGACAGGCTAAGTCCACAACTTGCGTAGTCCGCGCACCAATAAGCAACAATCCAAACATACTTACATCATGAAACTGACTCAAACAAAAGAGCCGTATTGCAAGCTCACCAATATCATCACATCACATGGCTGAGAACCCGTCTCACATCATAGAAATAGAACATACAAATTTGACCCGCAAGGTCATATTTCTAGGCAGCTTTGCTGCAACGCGCGATCCTATCCAAATACTGCTCCACATGAAACACCTCAAGTCACTATTGCTCGAAATCGAAAACCATGCTCAATTGATGTCTGGAACCAAAGCAAATCATTACACCCACGGTGAAACAAATAACATACACCATGCAAACCCGATAGAACATAACCGGTACGTCATCTAAGTTTATTACTCACTGAGTTGGAGTACTCACTTTACTCCCTGCACCATGTGTGCAGATACAGGTATCCTGAAGGCTCAGTAGAGTTATTGGCTGCTTACAGATTTATCCCGGAGTTGTTGAGGTAGCTGCCTGGCATCCGCAGGACCCGACTTCTCCCCTTATCCCTTTTGTTTCCGTATCCGAGACTCTTTTATGTGTAGATTTGATACTCAATTGTATTTAGAGGCTCTAGACTCGTGACCACAGATCTGTTGCGAGTGTTTTGATAGTTGTTATGGTTTTTTCCGTATTGTTTCTATTTATTATCGGGTTGGAAATCTTGTTAACTGCTAAATTAACTCTATTAATTGGTAATGGATTTTCAGACTAGGGTTGAGAGTGTTCAAATGGTCGGGCTTGCCTAGCAATTGTGTTGCGCGCCATCATGGCCGGGATTGGGGTCGTGACATATTTTCACCCCCCTAGGAGAAAACTAAAATTTGGCAATATGGTATGTGGTTGAAAATAACCTTGTATAAAATAAATTAGAAAGACAAACACAAGCTTGAAATATATAAAAAAAAGTGTTGCGAAACTTAGGTCAACATAATAATATAAAACAAGAAAATAGACAAGAATATAGAGAGCAAGAGAGGAGAGATTCTTATTTCTTCCATATATTCAAGTATGTACAATGTGATGCCCAAATCCTCTATTTATAGGATAACGTTGAGGTATACAAAGGGATATCATAAACATGGTATTAACTATTGAGATCATGGGGAAGATCATGGAGGAGGTTATAGAGTTACGGGAGTTACACCATAATGGTGAAGAATAATGGGAGGTTGATAGAGAAGAGTAGTGGGAGTAACTTCTTTAGGAGTTATAGACATCCACTACAAAATATAATATTTCACAACAGAAAGATATTTTTTAAGCTATTTGTTTTAATTGTAGTGTAGAAAATGAAGGAAAGTGAAAGGAAAACTGAGAGGAAATGGAAAGCAAAGATTAGTGTGAGGTAAAGTTGGTGTGAAGAGGAAGTAAAGGAAGCCCAATGAAAGAAGCAGAGGAGAGGAGTACATTTTAAACGCGGAAGTTCTGGCTCTACTTTTTTTCGGGGGTGGGGTGGGTAGGGCCTTCCTACCAACCTGGTGTCCGGTATGTGTATTCAACTCTCATTCGCATTGAATAAAGCCTATTAAAGTGGAAGAGCTCCCTACCATTTTTAAAAAGAAATTAACTTCTTATAAAGTTTTTGACGAAATTGAAGCTAAGACAACAGGCCAACCGTCATTGTAGATTGACTTCATGCTCGCATAGAGAGAAGAAAAGGGAAGTTTTTAGAGAGATGATAAAATTGGGAAAATTTTCTGTATGTATTTCATTAACTAACTTTAGTTTTTGTACATGTATATAAATATAAAAAGAAAAACCGATAAAGTATAACAAGTATATGACAATTAATTATCAAACTACCCATTGCAACTAACTCAACTCTTAAGCTAACTAACTAACTAACTTAATTGAACAACTAATGCCACGACCCAATTCCCACCCGATCGTGATGACGCCTTTCGTGAAGTCAAGGCCAGCCAACATAACAATAACACCTCATTTTAACAGTTGTTTAGCATGAATAAGTCTAAAACATAGATAATGTACTCATAAGTGCGGAATAAAACTTGATAAACATGGATACCATCCCGAATCAGCCCGAAATCGGGGTGTCACAAGTCACAAGCTACTATAGAGTTTACTAAAATACTACAAGTCTGGAACTAGGAACAAAGTCCGAAGCTAATGTAAACACAGAGGATAAGGGAGAAAACAGGGCTGTGGACGTCGACAACTACCTCGTCACTCCTAGTCCACCTGGTCTGGAAGGAAATCAGCGCTCAGGAACGAACTCTGCTATGCATGTATCTGCACACATGGTGCGGGGAGTAATGTGAGTACTCCGACCCAGTGAGTAATAAAAATAAATAACGACTGAGAACATAAAATCCCATGAAGGCACAAATAATGCTATCTCAAGCAGTAAAATCAATTAAACAGTAATACCAGTGAAATATAGCAAGAATTCTCTTTTAAAACAGTTAAAACAAATATTCTCAACCGGTAATAAATGCTCAGAAACCTGCCCCTCGGGCGCAATATCAAACTCACAGCACAGTATCAGCCCCGCGGGCTCAGTATCAATCACACAGTACAACATCAGCCCCTCGGGCTCACTCCCAAATCACATGGGTACCCGCGCTCACTGTGGGTGTGCAGAATCGGGAGGGGCTCCTATAGCCCAAGCGCTATCAATAAGGCCTGAAAGCCTGAACATATAAATATGAGGCCTGAAAGCCAGCTCACAATACACTAGAGGCCTGAAAGCCTCCTCACATATCACTCGAGGCCTGAAAGCCTCATCACATCACTCATCATATCCTCAAACATGGCCTTCGGCCTTAATCAGTCCAAAAATAGTCATAAGACCCTCGTGCATCAATAAAAGAATAATGCTCAGCTCGAATAATAGTTCAAATATCAGTTAAAACTCCAAGTTTGAGTAAAAATATAGATGAGTTCATGAAACAGTGTAATTCAAATGGACTGAGTTCAAATAATATTTCAAATAGTGAGGAAAACAGTGATAATAGCTCATAAGGAGTTCAAACAGTCGGCAATAAGCCCCAAATATGGTAATAAGCCCAAGTCATAGTGAAAAACACAAGTCATAGCTAAATACGCGGTAAAATATCATCCGGACTGGACCAAGTCACAATCCCCAATAGTAAATGACCCTGTGTTCGTCATTGAACGCGTGTCTCATCCCAACACAGCACCAAGTTGTGCAAATCCGGTGTTTCAAACCCTCAGGACATCATTTAAAGTCATTACTCACCTCTAGCCGGCCAAAAGTCTAGCTCATATGCCCTTTCCTCTCGAATCGACCCCCTCGCGCATCGAATCTAATCAAAACCACAAAGAATACGTCACAATAGGCTAAGGAATCATAACCCAATCGAAAAGACTCGAAAAATATCAAAAATCACGAAGTTGGCAAAACCCGAGAAACCCGAGCCCCGGGCCCACTTCTCGAAAAATTACAAAAGTCACATCACTGTACTCCTCGTCTCGCCACGAGTCTAAAAATATCAAGTTTACCAAATTCGGAGTCCATTTGGCCCTTCAAATTCCATTTTTAAATCACCAAGTGCCCAAGCCCTAGCTTCACTCTCTTTTGATGAATTTCAACCAATTTCCATGTTAAATCTATCATAATTCATGTATTTAGGCCAAGGAACTTACCTCCAATCACAACTAGTCAAAATCCCCCTTCAATTCCGTCCAATAGCTCTCAAGCTCGCTTAAAAATGGTGGAAATAATATAAGCCTCGCGGAACAAAATGAATATAAAACCCTCCTGGCTTCAGGGGTTTCCGCTTCTGCAGTCCCCACGCCCGCTTTCGCGCAACTGCTTCTGCGGTTTTTGTCTGCTTCTGTGGAGTTTCATTAAAAACCCAAGGCCGCTTCTGCCATATAATTTCCGCTCCTACAGAACTTCACCTCCAGGCCAAAATCTGCTTCTGCGATCGCCTGTCCGCTTCTGTGGACTCGCTTAAAAGAAAAAGGTTCCGCTTTTGCGGAACTACCCTACTCAGCTCTTCACCGCTTTTGCAACCACCATTACGCTTCTGCGGTCCATTTCCGCAGAAGCGATCATACCAGATACCAGCTAAAAATCTGCTATTTCACAACTCAAATTTCATCCCGTTAGCCATCCGAAATAACCACGAGGCCCCCGGGACCCCAACCAAAGGCACCAACACATCTTAAAACATTATTCAAACTTGCTCCAATCATCAAAACACCTCAATTAACACCAAAATCATCGAATTACATCGGATTCAAGCCTAAGTTTCTTAAAAACTTCCGAAACACGCATTTGATCAAAAACCCGTCCAAAACACCTCTGAATGATCTGAAATTTTGCACGCACATCAAAAATCACCTAACGAAGCTATAGTAACACTCGGAATTCCATCCCGATCCTCGGATCAAAATCTCACCTATCAACCGGAATTCGCAAAATACTGACTTTGCCAATTCATGCCAAATTCTACACCGGACCTCCAAAATTACTTCCGATCACACTCCTAAGTCACAAATCATCCCTCGAAGCTAACCGAATCATCGGAAATCACATCCGAGCCCTCTAACTCAATAGTGACATCCAGTTGACTTTTTCAAAACAAGCCTTCCTTAAAGAGACTAAGTGTCTCATTTCCATCTAAAACTAATCCAATTCGATTCGATCACCCCAAATATCGATAATGAAGCATAGAGAAACATAAGATAAGGGAAACGGGGCGGTAACACACGTGACGACGGGCCGGTTCATCACATCCTCCCCAACTAAAACAAACGCTCGTCCTTGATCGGGTCAAGAAAGATACCTGGAGCCTCAAACAAGTGAGGATATCTGCTCCGCATCTCCCGCTCGGAATCCCAAGTAGCCTCCTCCACGGGCCGACCTCTCCACTGCACCTTCACTGAAGCTATATCCTTTGATCTCAACTTTCAAACCTGATGACCCAAAATAGCCACTGGCTCCACATCATATGTCAAGTCATCATCCAACTGAACCGTGCTGAAGTCCAACACATGAGACGGGTCCCCAACATACTTCCAGAGCATAGATACATGAAATACCGGATGCACGCTAGACAAGCTGGGTGCAAAGCAAGCTCATAAGCCACCTCCCCAATCCTCCTAAGTATCTCAAAAGGCCCAATGAACCGCGGACTCAGCTTCCCTTTCTTTCCAAAAAGCATCACGATCTTCATGGGCGAAACCTTTAGCAAGACCTTCTCACCTACCATATAGGACACATCCCGAACCTTCCGGTCAGCATAACTCTTCTGGCACGACTGAGCTGTACGAAGCCTCTCCTAAATCAGCTTCACCTTCTCTAAGGCATACTGAACCATCTCTGTCCCCAATAACCTAGCCTCGCCGGGCTCGAACCATCCAACAGGAGATCTACATCGCCTCCCATACAACGCCTGATACTGAGCCATCTGAATGCTCGACTAATAGTTGTTGTTTTAGGCAAACTCTGCAAGCGGCAAAAAATCATCCCATGAACCCTCAAAATCAATAACACAGGCACTCAACATGTCCTCCAATGCCTGAATAGTGCGCTCGGACTGCCCGCCCGTCTGAGGATGAAATACTGTGCTCAACTCCACCTGTGTACCCAGCTCCTGCTGAAAAACTCTCCAGAACTGAGAAGTGAACTGAGTACCCCTATCTGAGATAATAGACACTGGAACCCCATGCAATCGGAAAATCTCCCTGATAAAGATCCCCGCCAGCCGCTCCGAAGAATAGGTAGTACATACTGGAATAAAGTGCACGGACTTGGTCAGCCTATCTACAATCACCCAAACGAATCAAACTTCCTCAAAGTCCAAGGGAGACCACTCACAAAATCCATTAACACCGCTCGGCCTCTGATGCTCATACTTTACCTGCTGACAATTGAGACACCGAGCTATATAACCCACAATATCTTTCTTCATTCTCCTCCACCAGTAGTGCTGCCTCAAATCTTGATACATCTTCGCGGCACCCAGATGAATGGAATACCGCGAGCTGTGGGCCTCCTCTAATATCAACTACCGAAGTCCATCCACATTGGGCACACAAATCCGGCCCTACATCCTCAACACACCATCATCATTAATAGTCGCATCCCTAGCATCATCATGCTAAACCCTATCCTTAAGGACAAGCAAATGCGGATCATCATACTGGCGCTCTCTGATGCGGTCATATAAGGAAGACCGAGAAACTACACAAGCCAACACCCGACTATGCTCCGAAATGTCTAACCTCACCATCTGATTAGCAAAATCCAGGATATCAACTGCAAAGGGCCTCTCCCAACTGGAAGTATGCCAAGATACACATACTAACCGCCTTCCGGCTCAAAGCATCGGCCACTACATTGGCCTTCCCCGGGTGGTACGAAATGGTAATATCATAGTCCTTGAGCAACTCTAGCCACCTCCGCTGCCTCAAATTAAGATCCTTTTGCTTGAATAGATGCTGAAGACTACGATGATCGGTGAATACCACACAGGATACTCCATACAAGTAGTGCCTCCAAATCTTCAAAGCATGAACTATAGCAGCCATCTCCAAATCATGTACAGGGTAGTTCTTCTCGTGGGGCTTCAACTTACGAGAAGCATATGTAATAACTCTACCCTCCTGCATTAACACACATTCGATCCCAACTCTCGAAGCATCACAATACATAGTGTAAGAACCTAAAGCTGATGGCAATACCAACACTGAGCCATGGTCAAAGCTGTATTGAACTTCTGAAATCTCTCCTCGCACTCATCCGACCACACAAATGGAGCACCCTTCTGAGTCAACTTGGTCAAGGGCGATGCGATAGAGGAAAATCCCTAAACAAACCGACGATAATACCCTGCCAACCCAAGGAAAATATGAATCTCCGTGGCTGAGGTCGGTCTAGGCCAACACTGCACCACCTCTATCTTCTTCGGGTCGACCTGAATACCCTCGCTGGACACCATGTGCCCCAAGAATGCCACTGACCCAAGCCAAAACTCACACTTGGGGAACTTTGCATAAAGCTTCTCCTCCCTCAACCTATGTAATACCACTCGCAAATGCTGAGCATACTTCTCCTGGCTAAGCGAGTACACCAATATATCGTCAATAAAAACAATCACGAAGGAACCCAGGTATGGCCGAAATACACTGTTCATCAAGTGCATGAACGCGCCTTGGGCATTAGTCAGCCCAAAAGACATAACAAGAAACTCATAGTGCCCATATCTAGTCCTGAAAGCCGTCTTCATAATATCTGAATCCTTGATCTTCAGCTGGTGATACCTTGAACGGAGATCAATCTTGGAGAACACCCTTGCTCCCTGAAGCTGGTCAAATACATCATCAATGCGGGGTAGAGGATACTTGTTCTTCACTGTCACTTTGTTCAATTGCCTGTAGTCAATGCACATTCACATTGTGCCATCTTTCTTCTTCACAAATAGGACCGGTGCACCCCACGGTGACATACTCGGACGAATGAACCCCTTATCTAGGAGTTCCTGAAGTTGATCCTTCAACTTTTTCAACATTGCTGGTGCCATGCGATAGGGAGGAATGGAAATGGGTTGAGTGTCGGGCACCAGGTCAATACCAAAGTCAATATCCCTGTCCGGCGGCATGCCCGGCAGGTCTGCAGGAAACACATCGTGGAACTCCCTCACAACAGGAACAGAATCAAGACTAGGAGACTCAACTCCCACATCCCTCACAAAAGCCAAATATGATAGACAACCTTTCCCAACCATCGGCTGGGCCTTTACGAAAGAAATCACCTTCTAGGCACATAGTCAGTTATACCACGCCACTCGATCCTCGGAATACCCGGTATGGCAAGAGTGATTGTCTTAGCGTGACAGTCCAGAATAGCATGATATGGAGACAACCAGTCCATGCCCAGAATAACATCAAAGTCTACCATGTTCAGCAACAGTAGATCAACTCGGGTCTCCAGACCCCCAATAGTCACTAAACATGACTGATATACATGGTCTACCACAATAGTATCACCCACCGGGGTGGATATATGAACAGGTAAAGCAAGATACCCCCGGGTCATACCCAAATGATGAGCAAAATAAGAAGACACATAGGAATAGGTAGAACCGGGATCAAATAAAACCGAGGCATCCCTGTGGCAGACTGAAATAATATTGTGATAACAGCATCCGAAACAATAGCATGTGACCGAACCTGAAGAGCATAGAAGCAGCCTGACCACTACCCAATCGACCTCTTCCTCTGGGGCGGCCCCTGGCTGCCTGACCCTCACCCCTAGCTGGCGGGGCGGGTGCTGAAGAAACTGGGCCAGAAGATGAGGGTTGGCCCCTCTGCTGAGACTGACTACCATGAAGCTGAGGACAGTGCCTCCACATATGCCAAAACTCCCCACACTCATAACAGCTCCCGGGTGCTGAAGAATGGGACTGAAGGGAACCCCGCGCGCCAAAGTTACTGGCTGACGCACTCGGCCTGGAAGAACCCTGAACAGATGGAGCTCATGATAAACCTTGTGCCGGAAGAGCGCTAAGAAATGGCTGACTCTGCTGAGAACCCTGATGACTCCGACCGGAAGATGACCCACGATACTCAGAGCGGGCTGACTGAGGAGGCCTGAAAGAACGACCTATGCCCTGCTGAAACTGCCCCCTAGACGGAGCACCACTGAAGCTACCAGAACCACGAGGCCTCTTAGCCTTCCTCTCCTCTCTGTCCTGACGGTGAGCCGTCTCAATATCACGAGCAATATTAACTGCATCCTCAAAGGAAATACCCAGAACTCTCTCTCGAGTCGTCAGGACACGAAGGTGATAGTTGAGTCCATCTACAAACCTCTTGATCCTCTCTCTATCGGTTGGAACTATCCAGGAGGCATAACGAGCCAACTAAGAAAATCTCACCTCATACTGGGTCATAGTCATGTCTCCCTGTCGAAGCCACTCGAACTACCTACGCAGCTCCTTTCTCTGAGACTGTGGTACCCACTTCTCCAGAAAGATAGTGGAGAACTCCTGCCATGACAAAGGCGCTGCACCTGCCGGCCTACACCGCTCATATGCCTCCCACCATGTGAAGGCAGCCCCAGTGAACTGAAATGCGGTGAATGCTACTCCACTGGACTCCAAAATCCCTGTCGTCTGAAGCATACGCTAACACTTGTCAAGAAATCCCTGGGCATCCTCTCCCTGAGCACCACTGAAAACTAGAGACTGGAGCCTATTGAACCTCTCAAGACGACGCTGCTCATCATCTGGCATAGCTGGAACCACAAAGTCTTGAACTGGTGCAACCGGCTGAGCTAGAGCTGATCCCAGTGTCTGCAAACCCTGCACTACCTGCTCAGGTGTGCGAGCAGCGTGGGTCTGACTGCCTCCCCCTGCCTGAGAAGTAGCTGCTGTAGTAGTGGCTGAGACTACCTAGGCTAGACCAGTGCAAACTGATAGTATCTGAGCCAAGGTCTCCTGGAGTCCCGGAATCACAATGGGCACCGCCGGTGCCTGAACAGGGGCTGCTGGAATGTCTTCAGCTGGGGCCTGATCCTGAGCCGGGGTAACTGGTGGAGCAACAGGTGCTGCCCTCACGGCTCTGCATCTACCACGACCACGACCGTGTCCGCGACCTCTAGTGCCCTCAGTAGGTGGTACTGGTGGTCGTCTGTCTCGTTCTGTAGCGCGGGTCCTCGCCATCATAGAACACAATAGTTTAATTCTCGGATCAACAAAGTCGCACGACAAGAATATCAAGAATGTGAAGTTTTCCTAAGGGTTTGCAGCCTCTCGAGGATAAATACAGACGTCTCCGTACCGATCCACGAGATTCTACTAAACCTGCTCATGACTCATGAGACCTAGGCTCTGATACCAACTGTCACGACCCAATTCCCACCCGGCCGTGATGGCGCCTTTTGTGAAGACAAGGCCAGCCAACAGAACAATAACACGTTATTTTAACAGTTGTTTAGCATGAATAAGTCTAAAACATAAATAATGTACTTATAAGTGTGGAATAAAACATGATAAACATGGATACCATCCAGAATCAGCCCGAAATTGGGGTGTCACAAGTCACGAGCTACTACAGAGTTTACTAAAATACTACAAGTATGGAACTACGAACAAAGTCAGAAGATAATGTAAATACAGAGGATAAGGGAGAAAACGGGGTTGTGGACGTCGACAACTACCTCGTCACTCCTAGTCTGCCTGGTCTGGAAGGAAATCAGCGCTCAGGAATAAACTCTGCTATAACGGTATCTGCACACATGGTGTAGGGAGTAATGTGAGAATTCCGACCCAGTGAGTAATAAAAATAAATAGCGACTGAGAACATAAAATCCCATGAAGGCACAAATAATGCTATCTCAAGCAGTAAAATCAATTAAACAGTAAAACCAGTGAAATATAGCAAGAATTCTATTTAAAAACAGTTAAAACAATTATTCTCAACCAGTAAGAAATGATCAAAAACCTGCCCCTCGGGCACAATATCAAACTCTCAGCACAGTATCAGCCCCGCGGGCTCAGTATCAATCACAGAGTACAACATCAGCCCCTCGGGCTCACTCTCAAATCACATGGGTACCCGCGCTCACTTTAGGTGTGCAGACTCCGGAGGGTCTCCTACAGCCCAAGCGCTATTAATAAGGCCTGAAAGCCTGCTCAGAATACACTCGAGGCCTAAAAGCCTCCTCACATATCACTCGAGGCCTGAAAGGCTCCTCACATATCACTCGAGGCCTGAAAGCCTCCTCACATATCACTCGAGGCCTAAAAGCCTCCTCACATGTCACTCAAGGCCTGATAGCCTCCTCACATCACTCATCATATCCTCACACATGGCTCTCGTCCTCAATCAGTCCAAAAATAGTCATAAAGCCCCTCTGGCATCAATAAAACAATACTGCTCAGCTCGAACAATAGTTCAAATATGAGTTAAAACTCCAAGTTTGAGTAAAAATATAGCTGAGTTCATGAAACAGTGTAATTCAAATGGACTGAGTTCAAATAATATTTCAAATAGTGAGGAAAACAGTGATGATATCTCATAAGGAGTTCAAACAGTCGGCAATAAGCCCCAAATATGGCAATAAGCCCAAGTCATAGTGAAAAACAACAAGTCATAGCTAAATACGCGGTAAAATATCATCCGGGCTGGACCAAGTCACAATCCCCAATAGTAAATGACCCCGCGTTCATCATTGAATGCGTGTCTCATCCTAACACAGCACCAAGTTGTGCAAATCCGGGGTTTCAAACCCTCAGGACATCATTTAAAGTCATTACTTTCCTCTTGCCGGCCAAAAGTCTAGCTCGATATGCCCTTTCCCCTCGAATCGACCTCCTCGCGTGTCGAATCTGATCAAAACCACAAGGAATACGTCACAATAGGCTAAGCAATAATTACCCAATTCAAAAGACTCGAAAAATATAAAAAATTACGAAGTTGACAAAACCCGAGCCCTGGGCCCACTTCTCGAAAAATTACAAAATTCACATCACCGGACTCCTGGTCTCGCCACGAGTCTATACACATCAAGTTTACCAAAATCGGAGTCCATTTGTCCCTTCAAATTCCATTTTTAAATCACCAAGTTCCCAAGCCCTAGCTTTACTCTCTTTTGATGAATTTCAACCAATTTCCATGTTAAATCTATCATAATTTCATGTATTTAGGCCAAGGAACTTACCTCCAATCACAACTAGTCGAAATCTCCCTTCAATTCCGTCCAATAGCTCTCAAGCTCGCTTAAAATGGTGGAAATAACATAAGCATCGCGGAACAAAATGAATATAAAACCCTCTTGGCTTCAGGGGTTTCCGCTTCTGCGGTCCCCATGCCCGCTTCCGCGCAACTGCTTCTGCGGTTTTTGTCCGCTTCTGCGGAGTTTCATTAAAAAACCAAGGCCGCTTCTGCGATATAATTTCTGCTCCTGTGGAACTTCACCTCCAGGCCAAAATCCACTTCTGTGATCGCCTGTCCGCTTCTGCGGACTCGCTTAAGCGAAAAAGGTTCCGCTTCTACGGAACTACCCTACTCAGCTCTTGACCGCTTTTGCGACCACCATTACGCTTCTGCAGAACCGCTTCTGCGGTCCATTTCCACAGAAGCGATCATACCAGATACCAGCTAAAAATCTGCTATTTCTCAACTCAAATTTCATCCCGTTAGCCATCCGAAATCACCCCGAGGCCCCCGGGACCCCAACCAAAGGAACCAACACATCTTAAAACATTATCCAAACTTTCTCCAATCATCAAAACACCTCAATTAACACCAAAATCATCGAATTACATCGGATTCAAGCCTAAGTTTCTTAAAAACTTCCGAAACACGCATTAGATCAAAAACCCGTCCAAAACACCTCCGAATGATCTGAAATTTTTCATGCACATCCAAAATCACCTAACGAAGCTACAACAACACTCGAAATTCCATTCCGACCCTCGGATCAAAATCTCACCTATCAACCGGAATTCGCCAAAATACTAACTTCGCCAATTCAAGCCAAATTCTACATCGGACCTCCAAAATTACTTTCGATCACACTCCTAAGTCCCAAATCATCCCCCGAAGCTAACCGAATAATCAAAAATCATATCCGATCCCTCTAACTCAATAGTCAACATCTGGTTGACTTTTCCAAAACAAGCCTTTCTTAAAGAGACTAAGTGTCTTATTTCCATCTAAAACCAATCCAATTCGACTCGATCACCCCAAATATCAATAATGAAGCATAGAGAAACATAAGATGAGGGAAACAGGGCGGTAACTCATGTGACGATGGGCCGGGTCGTCACAACTAATAAATACAATACAACAACAATATACTATAACTTTATGAACACGCTAAGCGCGGTAAATTCACTACTTTAATATAATTATATACTACTATTTATATTTAATTCAAAAGCAATAGATACACAAGCACCCTGTTGTTCGATCGAATTCGATGGATCTGCTAAGGTAAATTTGGAGATTAGAGAACAATGCAATTAAATCTATTGCTCAATTACATTTTAAACTACAAAAGCTTATTTTAGAGAGAAAAAAATGCAGATAGATGCATTTAAATTGGTTATACTTTGTAACAAATTCGCTTATTTAAACATATAGAGAGAATGTAAGCTAGTGAAGTCTCCATTATGGAGACATAGGATATTAGCCTGCTACTCTTGCACAGAGTGTAGCATCAGCACAACCGACCCCATGTGCTGGTAAGTTCCTTGCTAACCTCTGCGAAGTAGTGACGAGGCTAGACCAGACTGCCAGATAAACCTATGCGGATATATATTGTTACAACCCATATTCACATATGTTAGTTCATGCCATAAGGTTGTCAGCATAAATCCATGAAGAGATTATCTTTAAGATGATAAGAAGTTAATCCTATTGGTCTAAAATAATACAAAGGTGTATAAGGGTGGTTAACAAGTATTAGAAGTTAAACGAATCAAGGATGTTGTCAGCCGTATTTTCGGGTAAACCTAGAGGTGCTTAATACACTCAAGAGGTAGTGTTTTAAGGTGTTTGAATCAAAAAGTATCTGTATCATAAGTCTTGAAGTCAAACAAGTTATGAGACAAAAGTCAACAAAAGTTGTCGCAACTTAGGTTCATGGTTTTACTTAAAATTTAGGTCAAATGTCATTAAGCTTTTCTCCCAATCTACTTGGAATTACGGGGTGATCTACCCACCAAATTGAAGATCTATGAGTCTAGTTTCCAATGCATTAAACTGTTTATCAGTACAACATTGGAGTAGAGAGATATAGGCATTTTTATGAGACTGCACAAGCTGCTAGGTGACAAGTAGGTGTGTCACCTACTTGGTTAAATGACAGCCCAAAAATAGGCAATTTCGGGTCGGCAAAAGATCCCTGCAAACTTCCTCCCAAAAAATTATCCACAAACCCTAATCGATTTTCCCTCTCTTTCAAGTTCTAATTGGGGGTAAAACCTAGAGTTTGAAGAACCATGGGAAGGGCTGAGTTATCCAACGAGTAAGGTAAGTTTAATGCTCTGTTTCATACATTTTTTCTGCTATGAATTCATGGTAATTCGTTCTATACATGTAAGAACTCACGGGACGCTGATCGGAAGGCGTGAGTTCGAGTTATTCACTTGTAGCGGATTGTTTTATGGACTGTTTTTTGTTGCTGTTGGGCTGCGTGTTTTAATATTGTTTGTTGGAGTTTTTGAGGAGTAAGGGTGTGGAGAAACACCATATATATCTAGGGTTGTGGGCTGGTAGTTCTTCGTAATATTTTCGGGTCGTTTGACACGACTACGGTGGTCGTTGTATGTATGAAGTAAATAGGTTGCGCGTGGACTATTTTGGGAGGCTCAATATGATTATTATTGATGTTTTTTGGGATTTTTGGTGATTGTTTGGAATTATGTGAAGTCACATATATAGGGAAGGTTCTGTCCGTTTCATCGTAAAATAGGTTGTGGTCGATACATAATAGTTATGACGCTTAAATGATAACGATACTATCCTTTCTCTTATTGTAGACTAAGGAGTTGTAACAATTGCATAGCTTGAGATTGGGGAAGTATATACAAGGTATGTGAGGCTATCCCTTTCCTTCTTTTGCATGACTCTAATCGTACATAGTTTAATGAACGAGCTTCCAAAGATACTCTACTCTGAGAAGCTAGCAGTACTTACATTGTTTTCCCTCTTATGGAGCGATTGATGTGATGTTGCTTCTCTTATTCTTATGTTATCAATGCTATTGGTACTTCGGATTCTTATAAGGTTCATGGTGAAGAGTTAGTCCTAATAACGTGTACACAGGATACCGACCTTCCGTCACTCCGAAAGCTTTAGAATGTGACTCCATGAGTTGAGCATGCATTATATATATGTATCTATTTTACTACCAAGCCGCGCTATAGTCGGCCAAGTATGGCACTTATTGTGCAACCACTGATCAGTTGGGTTTTAACGAGCTCCACATAGCCGGGTACGATTCTATCGAGCCTTATGATGGCCGGGTATGTTTTTTACCGAGCCTATTACGGCCGGGTACGATATGATGATAATGATGCCCACAGAGGTGAATATTTTTACAGTTTATGTATTTATACATATGTATCATGCATTTTATGTCAGTAGCCCTCAGAGGTACTCAGATGTTACATGTTGTATATTCTTTATCATTGCTTACATTACTATTTGTATTTATGGTTCCCTGCCTTGCATACTCAGTACTTTATTCGTACTGACGTCCTTTTATTTGTGGACGCTATATCTCGTGTTGTAGGTCCTGATAGACAGGCAGGTGCAGCTCCCTCACCACAGTAGGCTGTCCAGTTCAGCGGTGATTGGCGAGATCCCTTCTCCGGACTTGCCTTGGTCTTGGTATGCATTTTTGTTATAGACATTATGGGTATTTCGGGGCCCTGTTTCGGCTATGTTGCAGCACTTATGTTTCTTTATAGGCTCATAAACAAGTGTCGACTCATGTATAGTTTGGTATGCCTTGTCGGCTAGTTTTTGTTGTATAGTCTTTCATGGTAGTGTGGTAGCTCGTACGTTATATATAGTTTCTTGATTGTATGGTCACCCATGTTGTGTACGTTCATGCCATCAGATTTTATTGTTGGTTGTCCATGATCCATGTCTACCATTTATATTTATCTCGTCAGCCCCAAAAGATAATAAAGAAGGTTAGATAAAATGTACGTTGGTGTCCGCCAAGTAGGATCAGGTGCTAGTCATGGCCCTCCAGTTTAGGTCGTGAAAAACTTGGTATCAGAGCAGGTTTGTCCTAGGGATTATCTATGAGCCGTGTCTAGTAGAGTCTTGATTATGGATGTGTAGCGCGCCACATTTATAATCAGGAGGCTACATGACATCTAGGGTTGTTACCTTCTTCCTGAATATAGATCGTGCATAGAGTTGAGTTGTAAGTGTTCGTCTCTAATATTCACCTTGTTTTCTTTCGGCGATGCCTTCGACTAGAAAGCAAACAATTAGTAGACGGCTTGATACAGCTGCGGAAGATGGTACCAGTCAGGTGCCCCAAGCCAGAGCAGGCCAAAGTGAGGCTCAGAGTGAGATGTCGTCTCATATCTCATCTACTCCGTCTCCTCCGGAGGAAATTAAGAGGAACCCAGCACCTCCAGTTCCTCCTCCTGGCACTACAGACCAGGATATGCAGAGTGCTTTGCAGTTATTGACTAGCTTGGTAGCTGCTCAGACTCAGAGGCAGAATACTGGTGTTGTTGATAAACCAGTTAGTACGAGAGTTCGTGANACTTCTTATCGGCTACGGGATTTAGCGGTTCTCTGGTATGATAGTTGGGAGATATCAAGGGGTCTGAACGCTCCTCCAGCTGTGTGGAAGGATTTTTCTGAGGCCTTTCTTCGTCACTACTTGCTAGTTGAGATACGATGAGCTAGAGCTGATAAGTTCTTGAACCTTAAACAAGGTAATATGAGTGTGTGAGAGTATAGTATGCAGTTTGATTCTTTAGCAAGGTATGCTCCCCATATGGTGGCAAAGATGAGTGATAGGGTACATTTGTTCGTGAACGGATTGGGACCACATTTAATAAATGAGTGCACGACAACCTCCTTGGTGGAGGGCATGGATATTTCCCGTATTCGGGCTTATGCCCAGACCCTAGAGGATCGTAAGCGCTAGCAGAGGGAAGATAGGGAGCAGGATAGGGGCCAGCATAAGAGGGCGATATTTGCAAGGTATTCTGATGACTTCAGAGGCAGTGTCAGGCCCCCGTCTTCGAGGAGTTCGATGCCACCTGTAGCTAGTGCTCCTCCACAGTTTCAGAGGCCTCGATATGATCGATTTACCTATTCTGGTCCAGATCAGAGTTCGCGGGAATCAGGCTCGCATAATCACAGGGATACTAGTCAGACGAGACCCACAACACCACGTTGTGATCAGTGCGGTAAGACCCACTTTGGACTGTGCCGCCGAGGTTCTGATGCATGTTATTCTTGCGGACAGCCTGGCCATATGATGCGGGATTGT
>MU704426.1:6058-28974 GCA_026770625.1 Nicotiana glauca
GGCCGATAAAGCTTCGGTAAAAAGGAGGTGTGACAGTTCTCAGCCGCATTATTCCGATCAGCAGCCTTGCAGTGCACCATCAGCACCTATCAATGCACCGTTGCTTCAGAGTTTCCAGGGACGTCCACTGAGGGCTTGTTTTACTTGTGGCGACACGAGGCACATTGCTAGGTATTGCCCTCGAGCTTCGAGCAGTTCTTAGCAGCAGGTTCCCCGTCCTATGATTCAGGCACAAGATGTTCCACAGGTCGCTCAGCTAGCTAGAAGCGGGGGTAGAGTTACTAGAAGTGGAGGTAGAGGTCATAGAGGTGGAGCTCAGACAACCAGAGGTAGAGGCCAGTTAGTAGCGGGCCGTCCTAGAGAGGTAGACCAGAGTTTTGGGGTCTAGCCCCGATGTTATGCTCTTCAAGCTAGGCCTGAGGCAGAGGCTTCAGATGCGATCATTACAGGTATGGTTCTGGTTTATGATAGAGAAGCTTCTGTGTTGTTTGATCTATGGTTTACGTACTCGTATGTGTCATCCTATTTGCCCCGTATTTGATCATGCCTAGTGATACATTGGGTAATCCTATTTTTTGTGTCCACTTCGGTGGGTGATCCCATTATGGTCGATCGAGTCCATCGCTCTTGTATTGTGGTGATTGGGGGTCTGGAGGCTCGTGTAGATTTGTTGCTGATGTTCTAAACATCAATACCACACAAGAGTGGGGGGTGTGATTTGTGTGGTACCTAATTTTCGCACTAGAAGAACCTGTTTCTTCTAGATATACTTAATATGACTGTTTGTGGAATTAAGAGTGCATAAAGTAAAGAACACAGAGATTTTTACATGGAAAACACCTGACTCAAAAGGTGAAAAAACCACGACCTACTACTAGTAGGATTTTCCCAAACTTCCACTAAAATCACTGAGCCAAAACAGCATTTACAAACTCTTGTATACCTAAGGATTAAACTCTAATCCCAGTGTAGCACACAACCTTAACTGCTGCGACACTTTCAAGTTAACTCTAACTTGAATACTCAAAGTACCTAATACAATTGCTTCTATTAAAGCTGAAAGGTACAATATGAAAAATACCTATTGCAGTTGAACTAGAAATAAAGAAAGACATAATGGAATTGGTTCTTCACTCTTGGTTCATATAGCTTCAGATTTTCACACTTGAATCACACTCCAATTGCTTGCAAAATCGCCTAGATCTTTTGCTCTCAATTTAGTTTAACTTCTGCATATGTGCAATCACCTGTAAAAAGAACAATCATTATTATTTATAGAGTTAGTAATCAGGGTTTGATTAAAACTCGAATTGTTGATCCTTCATCAAATTTGAGTCCTAGAACAACTCTAACTCCAATCCTTATCCTTGATCTGGATGTGGTTCTCTTCACATAAGGAGACTTCAACTCCTTATCCTATGCAACCTTTTCGATTAACTCAGAAGATATTATTGCTGATCCTTGAGACTTATCTTCTTCACACGCATGTCACATGCATAAGCATATCAACACTGTGTCTCACATGATGGACCTGGTTCATGACTAAGTTCATTTTGTCAATCTTCAAAACTTCATCTGAACTTGGGCCAACTAATTCCCCATTTTTGATGATGACAAACTCTGTTCTTTTAATGATCAGAGACCCTGTGGAACTCAGCTTAATTTTTACACTTTAATTTAACTTATCATTAAGGACCAGGTTTAATCAGTTTATAAACATCACATTTTTTCAGAATACAAAGTAAAGCACAATATCTTGTCCCCCTGTTGCCATCATCGAAAAGTTGCATTTTATATGAATTCTAGATGTTAATTATTACTCATGGCCACAGGGGCAACTGCAAGTGAAAACATGATTTAGTTAATCAATAATCTACTTTACAGAAATTTAACTATTAAGATCAGAAGTTTCATAGAACAAGAGAAAACAAAGAACATTGTCATTGATTAGGAGATGTTTCTACAAAACAGACCACCAAAAAAAAACATCCAACCATGAGCAAAAAAACAGAGAGATGTCCCAAATCTGGGTCACTGAAGGGGTTTCTAAACTGGTTCTAGGGCTTGGAGAAACTAGAGGGTTGGGATTGAAGGATATTGAGCATTGCTCGGAACATCCCTTCACTCTTCTTTTTTTCCTTTGCTAGCTCATCTTTGAGGCCATTTCTTTCACTTTCTAGTTCAGCAATGCGAGCCGGGAGCCTAGCACTTTCTGCATCTTTTGTTCCACACTCTAGAACAAATGCCCTAACTTTGCTGTTCACATGAGTCTTCAAGGATGAACCAGGTTCAACTGGGGTTACACTTAGCAGATAGTCACAAACCAGCAGAGTTTTGATTCCAAAGTGCTCTTTGCTAGAGGCCATCTACCATTTTTTCAATGGCACATCTAACTTGTCCAAGACAGTTGTCAGTATAAACCTATAAGTTGTGGCATGAACCTTAGAGCCATTTATCACTCTATCTAGCAGCTTGACAATGAAAGCAGGCCAGTTAATCTGCTTTCCTGTTACAAGACACTCCAGAAGGACCAGGTCCATATAATTTGCAATGTGTCTTCTCTCCTGTCTGGCAGGAAACACTTGTTCACAAACTTAAAAAGCACCTTGTGCTCAGGCTTCATCTCAATCTTTTGCACAAACCTAGCTTTAGGCACTTCTTCAGCAGACTTGGTATCACATAAATTTCTGGTGATTTGGAGAGCAGAAGGGAGAGAATCTAGACAAGGCCACCTTTGCCTAGTATAATCATCATAGCCCTCACAGGGTATGTCTAGAATTCTGCCCAATTTAGGTGCATCAAATTGCACTTTTACTCGCCTCACCAAGCTTGTAACAACCCCATTCACCACTGTGGCATTTGCCATAAACTCTATCAACTCTTTTCTTGCCAGCCTGCCATCCAGTTGAAGAACCATGTCCTTCCACCCCTGTGCATTCAGGGCATCAACCAATCTGTTCATGCCTGGCTCCTCCAGGTTTTTTAGAATTCTTCCTTTCAATATCTTTCTCCTGCCAAAAAGGACAAATGTGTCCTGTTCCTTTTCAGATTCCTCTTGTTCTTCCTCTCCACTCCATGCTTCTTCTTCTTCAGGAACTTTCACTTATTTTCCTTTGACTACAGACCTGGTTCTTTTTGTCAGGAATGGTTCAGCAGATTCAGATTCTGAAGACTTCTTGGTGGAAGTCTTAGATTTCTTTGGTGTAGGAGTGGGAACCTTCTCGGTTGTACCCCTTTCCTGATGGAACAGTTCCATCTCTTCCTCCTGTTCTTCTACAGCCACAGAACTTTCTACAACTTTAGCTTTTCCTTTTTCCTTCTTCTTTTTATTGCTTGCCTCTAGGGCTTTTTGCAATTCAGCCTCACTTTGCCTTACCCTGCTTCTAGTAGCTTTCACCTTTGGTGCTGAAGGGACAATAGACTTAGAAGATAACACATTGCTCTTCTTTGTTGGCTTAGAGGCAGTTGGAGCCTTTTGAGAAGAAGCTTTGCCCTTCTTGGGATCATAGCTTGCTCCAACTTTCTTCAGAATGTCGGCCAAGGTTTCTTCCACAGATGAACTAGGTGCATTTTGTTGTTCACGTAGGTACATAAGACCTTCAGCAGCCTCCCTAGATTCACTTCCCCCTGGCTTGTTGCCACTCTCCTCAACTCCTCCAAAAATTGCAAGAATTTTACCTTTCTTTTTCTTTTCCTTCCACTTCGATTCTCTCTCACTAACATCTCTCACATATCCCACTAAAAGCTTGCAGAAAAAAAAGCTTTAGACTCGGAGCTTGATTCAGATGATTCCTTTTTAGAGCTTTCCCCTCTTTGACTCGCTTTTAATTTTTTGTTGAGAGCTGTACTCAGAGCACCAGTAGCTACAGTCTTTCTTGCCAAAATTTTCTACCGGCGGAATCTCGGTTTAGGGTTGTTGTTAGGAGGTTCAGATGAAGATATGTTAGGAGATGCTGGTGGGGGAGTTTCTTGAGGGTTAGTCATGGCGGAGAATTTCTGGAGGGTTTTGGGAATTTTGGAGAATTTTAGAGAGAAAGAGGATGATCAGGGGTTTTAACACCTAATGACGGTTATGGATTGAGGCAGGAATATGTAGAGTATATTTAAAGTGAACTATGATTATGTGCAGTAATGGCAGTCTTTTGCAGTGGTCAATCAGGATTCTAATCCCATTAGGACTCTGGTCTTTAAGTGATAATTGATCGACGCTAGTTTTTAGGAAATAATCCCGTTTTATTTAGAATTCTAAGAGAATGAAACTGGTTCAATGCTCAACGATTATATTTTTAGGAGTTTGGTTAGGATAGGACTTCTGCTCATAATTGGAATATTTATTTTTCTAATTGTACAAAGCATAGAAACATACCTGACCTTTTCTCATGAGCGTATACTGATGAACCAGGTTCTTCAAGTAGAACTCCTCTTGATTATGCCTCATATATCAGAATAGAAAAAAAACTTTGTAAGAGATCAATTAATTAATATAAACTTACATCACAGGAGTATATTGATTAGAGTATGAGACTGAGTAAGAATTAGTCTAGCTATTTACATAAAATCAGAACTTCTAACCAAAATTGTTTTTTTTTAAATTTTTTTTAATCATTTTTTTTCATTGCATTCTGAACTGGTTCCTTTTATGTGGTATTAATCATCCCTAATTCTAACCTGTTCCTTTCAAAGTTTTTCCTATTTAGTGCTTTGGTGAAGATGTCAGCTATTTGTTTATTAGTAGCACATAATTCTATTGAGATCAATCCTTTCCCAAAATTATCTCTCAAGAAGTGGTGTCTAACATCTATGTTCTTGGTCCTTTTATGATGAACATGGTTCTTTGTCATACTTATAGCACTAATGTTATCACGAAATATTGGTATGCATCCCACTTCTATACCAAAATCTACTAATTGTTGTTTAATCCACAGTAGTTGAGCACAACAAGAAGCTACAACCACATACTTAGCTTCAGTAGTAGATAGGGCTACTGAGTTTGCTTCTTGGTAGCCCACGAGACAAGACATGAGCCAAGGAAGTGTGCCATACCTGAGGTGCTTTTTTTATCCACTAGGAAACCTACATAGTCAGCATCACCATATCCTACTAGATTGAAACTACTACCTCAAGGGTACCAAAGACACAATTCAGTAGTGCCCTTCAAATATCTCAATATCCTCTTGACAGCAGTCAAGTGAGACTCTTTTAGATTTTCCTAAAAACGAGCACATAGCCCTACACTGAAAACAATGTCAGGTCTACTGGTAGTAAGATACAAAAGTGAACCAATCATACCCCTATACAACTTCTGATCAACTGATGAACTAGGTTCATCAATATCTAATTTAGTGGTAGTTGCAATAGGTGTATCTATTTCTTTAGAATCCTCCATTTTAAACTTCCTGATTAGTTCTTTTGTATACTTCTGCTGATGAATCATGGTTCCATTTTGACTTTGTTTGATCTGCAATCCTAAGAAGAAGTTGTAACGACCCGACGTCATTTTTGGAATTTACACCCCAGTCCCCCATTAACTGCTTCCCCTAAGTTCATTTCTGCTATTTTGGTTTGTTGGGACGTTCGGTGTTAGGATTCAGAGTGTTTTGGGACACTTAGTCCCTAAATGAGAGCTTAAGAAGTGAAAATGCTCTATATTTGGAACAGTGTGAAGACGACCTCGGAATGGAAATTCGATGGTTCTGTTAGCTCTATTAGGTTATTTCGGGGTTGGGAGCGAATTCGGAATGTATTTTGGAGGCACGTAGCTCATTTAGGCTTAAAATGCCGAAGTTTGAATTTTTGAAGTTTTCGGTCCGATAATGAGTTTTTGATCCGAGGGTCGGATTGGAATTCCAGAAGTTGCAGTAGTTCTGTCATGTCATTTGAGTTGTGTGTGCAAAATTTCAGGTCAACTAGGCGAGGTTTGGATAGGTTTTTGATCGAAAGTGTGTTTTGTTGGAATTTGAAGTTCAGGCTTGAATCTTTGATTTAATCGGACTTACGGTGTTGTTTTAGGTGTTTTAAGGATTGGTACAAGTCCTAATAAGGTATTAGGTGGTATTGGTGCTTTTGGTTGAGGTTCCGGGGGCCTCGAGATGATTTCAGGTGGTTAACAAAAAAATTTCTAAGTAATTGCTGCAGTTGGTATTTTTCTTTCTGGTATTTTCGCTTCTGCGGCTTGGGAACCGCATAAGCAGAGCCGCAGAAGCGGCCTTCTATGTCGCAGAAACAGCTTGTTCCCCCTTCCTCATAAGTCGCAGAAGCGGTGCCATTTCCGCAAAAGCGGAGCCGCAAAAGCGGCTAGGCATCGCAGAAGCGGCCCCGATATCGCAGATGCGGTCCTGTCCCTTTTAATGAAAACCATAGAAACGGTTGGTTTTTCACTTAACCGGACCGCAGAAGAGGTCCCTTGTCCACTTCAATTTCGAAGGTTTAATTTCATAAGTTTGAAAATCGATTGGGAGCTCGGTAGAAGGCGATTTTGAGTGGGTTTTGAAGAGAAAATCATTCGATAACGTTTACTTGATCCCTTTTCATTATATTTCATCATTATATAGCTAATTACATCATTAGAATTCGAATTTAGGATCAAAAGTTGGTTAATTTGGGGTAAAATTTCATAGACCAAACTATTGGGTTTTCAGGGGGCATTTGACCTCCGATTTGGAAAATTTTTATATGGTTAGACTCGTGAGAGTATGAAGGTTCTGAAAATGTGAAAATTATTTGATTCTGAGATGTTGGCTAGAGGGCATTTTGGTTATTTTACCTATTTTCGTGCCCTAGCTTTAATTTTAATAGTCGAATTAGTTGTTTGCAATATTATTTACGATGTGTAATTGAATTGAATAGATTTGGGCCATTTGGAGTCGGATACTTGTGGCAAAGGCGCGGTTTCTAGTGATATTGAGCCGGTTTGAGGTAAGTGGCTTGTCTAACCTTGTGTGGGGGACCTTTCCCCTTAGGATTTATTTCTTGATATTTGAGTGCCTTGTACGTGAGGTGACGAGCGTGTACTTGAGCCGATTGATGAAAAATCTGATTTCACTTAAGTTGTTGATATTTAGCTTTCTTTCTTGCTTGTTTTATCCTACCAGAAATTATACTTGTGCTGGATTAGGAAAGCATGTTTAGCTGACTTAACTGTCTAATTGCCTAAGTTTTTTTGACTGTACTACGTGAAGCATGCTAGGCTAGTTCTATTTGTTGCTCTGCCTTTCGTACTTTATTCCTTGTATTTTTCCTGCCTGTGATTGCGCATTTATATTGGGACTACGGATGTGGGATTCCGGTAGCTCCCCCTTGTTTGTTTACTTTAGGACTATGGGTTCGATTCCCGGGAGATCCTCCTGCACTTTTATTTAGGGACTACGGGACGGTATCCCGGGAGATCCCCCTGCACATTGATGATTGGACTATGGGACTGTATCCCGGAAGATCCTTTGGTATTGGTACGAGAGTTGGACTACGGGATGGCATCCCAGGAGATCCACTGGACAGTTGAGGAAAGGGCTGCAGGACGGTATCCTGGGACACCCTCATTGGTATCTTGATACTGAACTGTGTTTACTCTGTGTTTCTGCTCTATCCTTGTAGTTATTATTGCTTCGTTGATTTGCCTTATTATACTGCTGCATTTAGTATCATTGTCAAAATACCACACTGTTAATTATTATCATTATTATTATATTTTTGCCTCAGTAGGGCCCTGACCTTTCCTCGTCACTACCCAACCGAGGTTAGGCTTGGCACTTACTGAGTACCGTTGTGGTGTAATCATGCCCTTCTTGCGCATGTTTTTCATGTGCAGATCATCCAGGTATCTCTATTCAGGTGCACTATCAGTGAGGCAGGATGACCACAAAGACTTCGAGGTAGTTCTGCTGCGTCCGCAGACCGACGAGTCTCTTTTTTACTCTACCATTAGTATTTAGTTTTCGTTCTTCTTGTTGTTTGACACTCTGGTGTTGGGAGCCTTTACTATACATTTCTATAGCCTGTGTTGCCCGTGAGTTTCTGGGTCTTTGGGAATAGTGTTAGACTTGTGTTATTGAGTTGTACATGCCGAGTGGCATCCAATACAGTTACTTTTAGTTATTTAATTTGATTTTCTTTTGTTTTTCCACAAATGTTATATTTTCCGTAATATTTGGCTTACCTGGTCGTGGGGACTAGGTACCATCACAACATGTTCACGATCGCTGAACTAGGGTCGTGAAAGGTTGGTATTAGAGCTCTAGGTTCATAGGAGTCACGGAACACAGGCCGTTTAGTAGAGTCTCACTAATCGGTACGGAGACATCTGTATTTATCTACGAGAGGCTATGTAACTGTTTAGGAAAGATCTTCATTTCTTTTGAATTCCTTGTCGTGCGATATTTTGGCATCAATTCTAAACTTCTGTCTTCTATTCTCTCACAGATAGTGAGGACACGTGCTACACAAGAGGACCAGGCACCCGCGCCCCCTGCTGCCGCTGTCAGAGGCCGGAGCTGAGGTAGAGGTCGAGGAAGCTTACGTGGTGCAGCCGCAGCACCTGCACGAGCTGCCGCCGAGGTACCACCAGCAGATTTGGCTGGAGCCCAGGCACCTGGCATACCTACCACTGCTACTACTACTCCAGCGCTCCAGGAGACTCTGGATTAGTTTAAGAGCATGTACACTACCTTGCTCAGGCGGGGTTGCTTCCCCTCGCTGCAGCCACATCCCAGGCCGGGGGAGCGGCCCAGACTCCCGCAGCCCGCACTCCGGAGCAGAGAGTGCAGATGGAGTAGGTTTCATAGGTTATTCCTGTACCGCCTGCAGCACCAGCGCAACCCGAGGATGGGTCAGCTATTTCCGAGGATGAGCAGCGTTGACTAGAGAGGTTCAAGAAATATGATCCCCCAGTGTTCAGTGGCCTAGCATCAGATGATGCCTTAGGATTTTTTGAGGAGTCTCATCGTATCCTTCGCACCATGGGCGTAGTGGAGTCTAGCAGGGTCTTTTTTACCGCCTTTCAGCTTTGGGGAGCTGCCTATGATTGGTGGCGTACTTATGAGTTGGATAGTCCAGTCAAGTCTACCTTACTAACTTGGACCTAGTTCTCAGACATTTTATGAGAGAGTTTGTTCAGCAGAGCCTCAGGGATTCATGGCGCGCGGAGTTTGAGCACTTGCGCTAGGGTGCTATGACAGTTTCAGAGTATGCCATCCGTTATACCAGGTTGGATAGACATGCACCGGTTTTTATTGCCACAGTTCAGGAGAGAGTTTGGAGGTTTATCGAGGGTCTTCTTCTACCCATCCGGTCCAGCATGGATCGAGAGTTGGAGATGGATATTCCTTACCAGCAGGTAGTGAGCATTGCTAGGAGGATTGAGGATATGCTCGCCAGGGAGCGAGGGGAGAGGGAGGCTACGAGGTCTCGAGACTCGGGTCACTATTCTGGTGCTCGTACCCCCTCAGTAGGTCGTTATGGTAGGGGTTATTCTCGTCGCCCTGTACATTCAGCTTTGCCAGCTACCAGCAGTACTCCAGCTCTGCCTGCACCTCAGGAGCCTTATTGTGCGCCTCCAGTTTCTAGCGTGCCTCCTACGTGGGGTACTTCTAGAAGTCAGTCCAGCAGGCCTAGCCCCAGCCAATCATAGCCATCGCGTCCTCCCAGAGCTTGTTTCGAGTGTGGCGATACATGTCATATGGTTAGGGACTGCCCTAGACTTGGTAGGGGTGTATCTTCACAGACTGCTCAGTCGCAGCGGGGTCCTCAGAGTTCTTAGGCTATGATTACAGCTCCAGCTGCTGCCCCACCTGCCCAGCCAGCCAGGGGCGGAGGCCGGGGAGATAGAGGTCGCCCTCGCGAGAGGGTTCGGCCCAGATATTATTGTATTCCTGCTCATACGAAGATTGTTTCCTTCGATTTCATCATTACAGGTATTATACTGGTTTGTCACAGAGAGGCATCGGTTCTATTCGATCCAGGCTCTACTTACTCTTATGTGTCTTCGTATTTGGGTGTGCCTCAGGATTCTTTGAGTGCCCCCATTTATGTTTCTACTCCTGTGGGAGATTCTCTTGTTGTAGACCGCGTTTACCGGTCATGTTTGGTTACTATTCGTGATTTTGAGACTAGGGCGGATCTATTATTACTTGGTATAGTTGATTTTAATTTTATTCTGGGCATGGACTGGTTGTCAACCCATCATGCTATTATTTATTGTCACGCCAAGACCGTGACACTGGCTATTCCAGGTATTCCACGCGTTGAGTGGAGTGGTACTTTAGATCATACTCCCAGTAGAGTTATCTCTTTCTTTAAAGCTCAACGTATGGTTGAGAAGGGGTGTGCCGCGTATTTAGCTTATGTGAGAGATGTCAGTGTTGATACCCCTTCTGTTGATTCAGTCCCAGTGGTAAGGGATTTCCCCGATGTGTTTCCAGCTGATCTTCCGGGCATGCCGCCCGATAGAGATATTGATTTTGGCATTGATCTATTGCCAGGCACTTAGCCCATTTCCATTCCTCCATATCACATGGCTCCTCCTGAGTTGAAGGAGTTGAAGGATCAATTGCAGGAATTGCTGGGTAAGGGTTTTATTCGGCCCATTGTTTCAGCGTGGGGTGCACCTGTCTTGTTTGTGAAGAAGAAGGATGGTTCTATGCGTATGTGCGTTGATTATCGCCAGTTGAACAAAGTTATAGTGAAGAACCATAATCCTTTACCTCGTATTGATGATCTGTTTGACCAGCTTCAAGGCACACATGTGTTTTCCAAGATTGATTTGCGCTTGGGTTACCATCAGTTGAAGATTCGAGAGCCAGATATCCCAAAGACTGCCTTCATGACTCGGTATGGTCATTACGAGTTCCTTGTTATGTCATTTGGGGTGACTAATGCCCCGGCAGCTTTTATGCATTTCATATATAGTGTATTCAGGCTATATCTTGACTCATTCATTATTGTTTTTATTGATGATATTCTGATATATTCCCGGAGTCGGGAAGATTATGAGCAGCACATGAGGAAAGTGCTTCAGACTCTGAGAGAAGAAATTACATCCAAAGTTCTCAGAATGTGAGTTCTGGCTGAGTTTAGTGGCATTCCAAGGCCACGTGGTATCGAGTGAGGGCATTCGAGTGGATCCGAAGAAGGTGGAGGCCGTGCAGAGTCGGCCCAGGCCCTCATCAGCTACAGACATTTGTAGTTTCCTTGGCTTGGCGGGTTATTACCGTCACTTTATGGAGGGGTTTTCATCGATTGCGGCCCCTATGACTAGATTGACCCAAAAGGGTGCCCTATTTCAGTGGACAGAAGAGTGTGAGACGAGCTTCCAAAAGCTCAAGATAGCTTTGACTTTAGCCCCAATCTTGATGCTGCCTACTAGTTCGGGGTCTTATACAGTTTATTGTGATATATCACGGGTTGGACTCGGAGCGGTGTTGATGCAGGACGGTAGGGTGATTGCCTACGCGTCTAGACAGTTGAAGGTGCATGCAAAGAACTACTCTGTCCACGATCTTGAGTTAGCTACTATTGTTCACGCCTTGATGATCTGGTGTCATTATTTGTACGGGGTGCCTTGTGAGATCTATACTGACCATCAGAGTTTGCAGCACTTGCTTTAAGTAGAAGGACCTAAATATTCATCAGAGGAGATGATTAGAGTTGTTAAAGGATTATGATATTAATATTTTTTATCACCCGGGCAAGGCCAATGTGGTAGCCGATGCCTTGAGTCGCCGGGCAGAGAGTTTGGGGAGTTTGGCATATTTACCAGCCTTAGAGAGACCTATGGCGATGGATGTTCAGGCCTTAGCCAGCCAATTCGTGAGATTGGACCTTTCGGAGCCCAGTCGGGTTCTAGCCTGTGTGGTTTCTCGGTCTTCCCTATTTGATCGTATCAGGGAGCGGCAGTATGATGACCCTCATTTGCTTATTCTTCAGGACAGAGTTCAGCGTGGTGACGCCAGAGATGTGACCATTGGGGATGATGGAGTGTTGAGGATGCAGGGCCGGATTTGTGTGCCCAATGTTGATGGTCTTCGAGAGTTGATTCTAGCGGAGGCCCATAGTTCGCGGTATTCCATCCATCCGGGTGCCGTGAAGATATATCAGGACTTGAGGCAGCACTATTGGTGGAGGCGGAAGAAGGATATAGTTGACTACGTGTCTAGATGCCTCAACTACCAGCAGGTGAAGTATGAGTACCAGCGTTCGGGTGGGTTGCTCCAGCAGATAGAGATCCCGCAGTGGAAGTGGGAGCGTATCACCATGGACTTCGTATCTGGGCTCCCACAGATCGTGAGGAAGTTTGATTCTATTTGGGTCATTGTGGATCGGCTGACCAAGTCCGCTCATTTCATTCCTGTGTGTACCACTTATTCATCGAAGCAGTTGGTGGAGATTTATATCAAGGAGATCGTCCGTTTGCATGGTATTCCAGTTTCTATCATCTCAGACAGAGGTACTCAGTTTACATCACGGTTATGGAGAGCTGTGCAGCAGGAGTTAGGCACTCAGGTGGAGTTGAGCACGACATTTCACCCCCAAATGAACGGACAGTCCGAGCGCACTATTCAGATTCTGGAGGATATGCTCCGTGCGTGCGTGATTCAGTTTTGAGGGTTATGGGATCATTTCCTGCCACTAGCGGAGTTTGCTTATAACAACAGTTATCAGTCCAGCATTCAGATGGCGCCGTATGAGGATTTATATGGTAGGAGGTGTAGATCTCCGGTGGGTTGGTTTGAGCCGAGGGAGGCCATGCTATTAGGCACAGAGATGGTCCAGGATGCAATGGAAAAAGTTAAGTTGATTCAGGATAGACTCCGTACATCCCAGTCCAGACAGAAGAGTTACGCGGACAAGAAGGTCTGTGATGTTGCATATGTGGTTGGTGAGCGGGTTCTGCTTCGAGTCTTGCCGATGAAGGGCGTCATGAGGTTTGAAAAGAAAGAGAAGCTGAGTCCGAGGTTTATTGTCCCTTTTGAGATCTTGAGGCGAGTTGGGGAGGTTGCTTATGAGCTTGCCTTACCTCCCAGCCTAGCCGGAGTTCACCCGATATTTCATGTCTCGATGCTCCGGAGATATCACGGTAATCCGTCGCACGTGTTGGATTTCAGTTCAGTCCAGTTAGACAAGGATCTATCCTACGTTGAGGAGCCAGTGGCTATTTTGGACAGGCAGATCAGAAAGTTGAGGTCAAAGAACATAGCTTCAGTGAAGGTGCAGTGGCGGGGTCAGCCGGCTGAGGAGGCGACTTGGGAGACCGAGCAGGATATGCGCAGCCAGTACCCTCATCTTTTCACTACTTCAGGTATGTTCTCTATGCTCGTTCGAGGACGAGCGACTGTTTAAGTGTAGGAGGATGTAACGACCCGGCCGGTTGTTTTTGGAATTTACGCCCCCGTCCCCTATGAACTGCTTCCCTTAAGTTCATTTCTACTATTTTGGTTTGTCGGGACATTCGGTGTTAGGATTCGGAGTGTTTTGGGACACTTAGTCCCTAAACGAGAGCTTAAGAGTTGAAAATGGTCCATATTTGGAACAGTTTGAAGATGACCTCAGAATGGAAATCCGATGGTTCCGTTAGCTTCTTTAGGTGATTTCGGGGTTGGGAGCGTGTTCGGAATATATTTTGGAGGCTCGTAGATCATTTAGGCTTGAAATGCCGAAGTTTGAATTTTTGAAATTTCCGGTCTGATAGTGAGTTTTTGATCCGAGGGTCAGATTGGAATTCCGAAAGTTGCAGTAGCTCCGTCATGTCATTTGGGATATGTTTGCAAAATTTCAGGACATTCGGGCGAGGTTTGGTTAGGTTTTTGATCGAATGTGTGTTTTGTTGGAATTTGAAGTTCTTAGGCTTGAATCTTTGATTTAATCGGACTTCTGGTGTTGTTTTAGGTATTTTAAGGATTGGTACAAGTTCGAATAAGGTATTACGTGGTATTGGTGCTTTTGATTGAGGTTCCGTGGGTCTCGGGATGATTTCAGGTGGTTAACGGAGAAATTTCTTAGTAATTGCTGCAACCGATATTTTTCTTTCTGGTATTTTTGCTTCTGCGGCTTGGGAACCGCAGAAGTGGAGCCGTAGAAACGGCCTTGGATGTCGCAGAAGCTGCTTGTGCCCCCTTCCTCAGAAGCCGCAGAAGCGGTGCCATTTTCGCAGAAGCGGCTAGGCATCGCAAAAGCGGAGCCGCAGAAGCGGCCCCGATATCGCAGATGCGGTCCTGTCCCATTTAATGAAAACTGTAGAAGCAGTTGGTTTTCCACTTAAGCGGGACCGTAGAAGCGATCCCTTGTCCGAAGAAGCGGAAATGACTGTTCAGAAATATCAATTTCGAGGGTTTAATTTCATAAGTTTGAAAATCGATTGAGAGCTCGGGAGAAGGCGATTTTGAGTGGGGTTTGAAGAGAAAATCATTGGGTAACGTTTCCTTGATCCCTTTTTATTATATTTCATCATTATATAGCTAAGTACATCATTGGAATTCAAGTTTAGGATCAAAAGTTGGTTAATTTGGGGTAAAACTTCGCAGACCAAACTATTGGATTTTGAGGGGGCATTTGACCTCCGATTTGGGAGATTTTTATATGGTTAGACTCGTGAGAGTACGAGAGTTCTGAAAATGTAAAAATTATTTGATTCCGAGACGTTGGATGGACGGGCGTTTTGGTTATTTTACCTATTTTCACACCCTAACTTTAATTTTAATAGTGGAATCAGTTGTTTGCAATATTATTTACAATGTGTAATTGGATTGAATAGATTTGGGCCATTTGGAGTTGGATACTCGTGGCAAAGGCGCCGTTTCTAGTGATATTATGCCTGTTCGAGGTAAGTGGCTTGTCTAACCTTGTGTGGGGGACCTTTCCCCTTAGGATATGTTTCTTTATATTTGAATGCCTTGTACGTGAGGTGACGAACGCGTACTTGAGCCGATTGATGAAAAATCCGATTTCACTTAAGTTGTTGATATTTAGATTTCTTTCTTGCTTGTTTTATCATACCTGAAAATTATACTTTTGCTAGATTAGGAAAGCATGTTTAGCTGACTTAACTGCCTAATTGCTTAAGTTGTTTTGACTGTACTACGTGAAGCATGCTAGGCTAGTTCTATCTGTTGCTCTGTCTTTCGTACTTTATTGCTTGGATTGTTTATGGATGTGACTGCGCATTTATATTGGGATTACGGATGTGGGATTCCGGTAGATCCCCCCTTGTTTGTTTACTTTGGGATACTGTTCGATTCCCGGGAGATCCCCTTACACTTTTATTTAGGGACTACGGGACGGTATCCCTAGAGATCCCCCTGTACATTGATGATTGGACTACAAGATGATATCCCGGAAGATCCTTTGGTATTGGTACGAGAGTTGCTCTACGGGACGGTATTCCGGGAGATCCACTGGACAGTTGAGGAAAGGGATACTAGACGGTATCCTGAGAGACCCTCATTGGTATCTTGATACTGAACTGTGTTTACTCTGTGTTTCTGCTCTATCCTTGTAATTATTATTACTTCGTTGATTTGCCTTATTATACTGTTGCATTTATTATCATTGTCAGAATTCCACATTGTTAATTATTGTTATTATTATATTTTTGCCTCAGTAGGGCCCTGACCTTTCCTCATCACTACCCAACCGAGGTTAGTCTTGGCACTTACTGAGTACCATTGTGATATACTCATGCCCTTCCTGCGCATGTTTTTCATGTGCAGATCATCCAGGTACCTCTACTCAGGCGCACTATCAGTGAGGCAGGAGGACCACGGAGACTTCGAGGTAGTTCTGCTAAGTCCGTAGACCGACGAGTCTCTCTCTTACTCTACCATTAGTATTTAGTTTTCATTATATTTTCCACAATATTTGGCTTACCTGTCGTGGGGACTAGGTGCCATCACGACATGTTCACGATCGGTGAACTAAGGTCGTGACAGAAGTTAAGCTCATCCATCATGCTCATTTTAAATTCACTTCCCATTAGTTTTGCAAACTCTTTGCTCAGCTTGTTAGTGGTGGCCCCAAAGATTATGTCATCAACCTAAATTTGTACAACAAGAAGGTCCTTACCTTTTTCCCTTAAGAATAAGGTACTATCTATTTTACCACTCTTGTACCCATGCTCCAGTAGGAATTTTGACAGTCTTTTGTACCATGCTCTTGGTGCCTGTTTGAGTCAATAGAGAGCCTTGTCCAGCTTGTGTTGACATCCAATTTTGTTCCTCCTTTCTTTCAAATTGTTTCTTTTAGCTTCTAGTATTACTAATAATATAAGGTAGTTATTCTACTATATTGTAATACAAACTAGACCTAATTATTACTATTATTTACCTAATATCACTATTACTAGTATTATTAACACTATAACTACTACTACGATACTACAACTACTATCATTGGAATTAGTACAAGTATTACTACATATATTATTATGATTACTTCTTACTACTATTATAATTGTATTTATTATTATTATCATTATCACTATTTATTAAAATTGCTAGAATTATCATTAAAATTACATTCATCATTGACATCACTACTATATTTTAGCACCACATTTTTATTTAAAACAAGTTTTTCGTTACTTTACTTTTAAATTCTATAATTATTAAATGTAAGTTAATATTTTATTAGTATTTATATCATTAGCAAAAAATTGTAATATTAATTAGAAGCCCAAAGAAATTACGAGGAAGAAATTTCAATCCAAACAATTACTCCATTTTATAAAGCTTCAGTCCTTTAGCCAACTAAGCATGGCCCAAAACTATATTAAATATGGCCAAAAATATTAGTCCTTGTCTTCTCACCAGGGGCAATTGCATCTATACCCGTTTTTTGTGCCACATTTTAACCGGTGCCCGCTTTGCAAAAAAAATTGCAAGCATACCCGCTTTTTTGCGTAACTTCAGCACATGGGGCTGAAGTAGCAAAGGCAATCACACAAAACTTCAGCATTTTAGTAGCCGGGCCTGAAGTTCAGCTTTAGAAATGATGTTTTTATTTTGTAACTCGCGAACTTCAGCTCTAGAGCTAAAGTTTTCAAGTTATAAAATAAAAACTTCAGCTCTAGAGCTGAAGTTTCTATGTTGTAACTAGGAAACTTCAGCTCTTTCTATATTGTAACTAGAAAACTTCAGCTCTAGAGCTGAATATTTTGTTTAGTAACCCGGAAACTTCAGCTCTAGTTATAAAATAAAAACTTCAGCTCTAAAGCTGAAGTTTTTGTTTAATAACCCGGAAACTTCAGCTCTTTAGAGCTGAAGTTTTTCAGTTATAAAGGCAAGCTAAAGTTTTTTAAAAAGTGGGTATGAATGCAAACAAAAAAACAAAGCGGCTATAGGTTAAAGAGGGGCGCTCGTGCAATTTTTACTCTCACGAGCATCACTTAAAAGCCCATTGCCTAGCCCACACAGTGTCCTCTAGAATCCCTAATCATATTAGTTTAGTGCCCTAACTGATCTCTCCTTTTGTAGCAGAAAATAATTTTTGGCTTCATCTCCATTTTGGTGAAAATTGCACTTTTTTCAATCTCTACACCAGGCATTGCTGCCCCATTTTTACCCAATCTTTATCTGTCTCTTCTAAAATTATGGGACGCTCCCCTCTCTCTTCTTTTTCCTTCATGATTACAGTGAGTTTAGATACAATTGACAGAAGAATCCGACTATTTTGAGCTATCAACGGCTTTTCTCGGTCACGGGTCCCTTCGAGTTCCTCTGTATCTCTCTCAAATGATTTGGACTACTCTCAAACGTTCGATTTTTGAATTCTAACCCCTCCTCAAAAGGCACGCCCAAACTAACCCTAGAGAGTCCTAATTCATCTCTTATAAATACCAGATTTTGTGATAATTTTCAGCACCTTTTGCCTTTAGACTTTTGCACTCGTTATTCTTCTCTCATTTTTACTCCTCATAACCATACTTTGAAGGCTCGTTTTCTTTCAGCCTATGTTAGTTTGTTTAACCATAACAGAGGCATTGTCAAGTTTATTTCAAAGGTTAACGCTCGTTCAAAGTTGCGGAGTTAAGGCCGGCGACGGTAGGTCTCTTGACGATGCCGCGTTCACTGCCCATAAAAAGGTTAGTTGTCTTCCTTTTTTTTCTTGATTCTGTAAAATTGAATAAATTTGTGCTTCAGTATTGTTGTTAGTTTCCTTTCGTGATTAAGATGTCATAAAAGTATGTTTGAGCATACTTTAAGTGAAGGTTTGATTCACGTAGTTATTCTTTGTTTGCTGTTTTTGGTGGAAAGTATATTTAATAGTTGTATATAAAGGACCCTGACTGGCAAGTTACAATTACTTTATTAACCTTATCTTGCATTCCTCCGTCTATTTTCATCTTTCTCATATTCTTGATGCTTTTATACTTTCCACTTTCTGGTGCTAAAAATATGTTTTATTGGATTCTATTTCCAAATGCTGTGAACTCTTTTTACTTCAATCATTTTATTGCTCAGTTTGAATAAATATGCTACATATTTGGTTTTGATGAATGATCTGTTTAGGCCAGCGGTTATGAGTTGCAACTCTGTGACAGGCGCAAAGGTCTTTCAATAACAAGCTAGCTACAATTTTTCCCTAAAAAAAAACTTTAAGCAAACAAGACCTCTTATTCATCGGAGGAATTGAGTCTGAGTTGTTCTTCAATTTTTTTTAACATAAGTAATCTTAAGCAATATGTTGTGCATTTTAAGACAGTGCTATAATTCACATTGTTAGCCTTGCATTTGTGATTACTTTTAGTTCCTATCAGCGCCAAAGATGGTTTTACACTGAAATTTTACCCATATTTTTTTCCTCAACTCCTCTCTTATTATATGAAAAATACTGTGTACTATGCCTCAATTACAAATCTATTGTCTCTGAGCGAGGGTCTCCCGAAAATAGTCTTTCTATTCCCTCCGAGGTAGGGTAAGGTCAGCGTACACTCTTGTCACGACCCCGATCCAGGTCGTGATGGCGCCCAACACAACTGCTAGGCAAGCCCGACCATTTATACTCTCAACCCGAGCATGAAGCTCAAAACCAATTATTTAAATATCATTAACAACAATGAAGCTAAAAGATTAAGCTGATTGATAGATATAAACTGAATATCACGATAACACGGAATATACTCTCAAAGACCTGGAGGTCATGAGTCTAGAGCCTCTAACAATACAGTGTGACAGGACTCCAAATAATACAATGTCTCAAAATTGCGAAAAGATAATAAAAGGGATAGGGGAGGAGTCGGGTCCTGCGGACATCAGACAGCTACCTCGACAACTCCGGATAAACTCTGAAATCAGCAAAAGCTCAGCTAAACTCTCGAGGTACCTGGATCTGCACACATGGTGCAAGGAGTAAAATGAGTACTTCCAACTCAGCGGTAATAGACATATATAATGACTGAAAGTATGAAATCTCGAAAATACCACAATGTAAAGCTAACTCTAACAATTTAGCATAATTAACGATGAAATGGCAACAAAACAGAAACAACTAGATCAGATAAACATCAAAACATGAATGCAATGCAATGCACATGACCGCTGCGGCGTACAACCCGATCCATTTGGGTACCCGCGCTCACTGTGGGGGTTCAGACTCCGGAGGGGCTCTTACAGCCCAAGCGCAATATCATCGTAACATTCGCTGCGGCGTACAACCCAATCCACAATCAGTCCAATTATATGCATGCAAGCCACACGGGCACAACCAAACTTACCATTTTTAGTTCCAATTATCAGAAATTAATAATTTAGTGGTTAAAGCCTTAGAATTTACTAGCCATTTCGAGACAGTGTTTAACTCAGGACTGATATCATGAAAACATGCTAAACATCATGGAAACAGTGATAATAATCCCTACGGGATCCAAATAATCGGCATACAGCCCAAATATAACCATAACCATCCAAGTAGGAGGTTTGTTAACTAATTTCTAGCCAATGACACAGTACGGACATCATTTGGTAGGACTAAGCCATAGTCCCCAATCACAATCGACCCCGCACTCACTATAGAGTACGTGTCTCGCCTCAATATAGCGTCACAGTGTGATAAACCGGGTTTTCAAACCCTCAGGTCATCATCTACATCTATTACTCACCTCAAGCCGGCCGCAAGACTAGTCCGCTATGCCTTTTCCTCTCGAATCTGCCTCCTCGCACGTCGGATCTGGTCAAAACCACAACGAACACATTATAATAGGCTAATGGAACATAACCCAATTGAAAGAACTCGAAAAATACCCAAAAACACTAAGTTGGCAAAACCCGAGCCCCGGACCCACTTCTTGAAAAATTACGAAATTCACATCACTGGAATCCTCGTCTCGCCACGAGTCCGTACATATAAAATACAAAAGAATCAGAGTTCATTTGTCCCCTCAAAACATCAATTCAAACCTTCTTAGGTTTCAAGCCCTAACCTCCATTTTTACCCTTTAATTTCTTGAAATTCCGTGATTAATTCATGTTTTTACACCATAATAACATAATCCGAGTCCAAATATTCATACCTGATGATATCCCTTTGAATCCTCTTCAAAATCGCCCAAAAATCGCCTCTTCCCGAAGTCTAAAATGTTTTCTTGTCTTCTGAAATTCGCGAACACTGTTTCATTAAAACCCTTCACTAATTTTCGCTTCTGCGGTCCCGTAACCGCTTATGCGGGACCGCTTCCGCATCCATATGACCGCTTATGCGGTTTTCATTAAATCTTTAGCCTTCCGCTTTTGCGCCCAACCATCCGCTTCTGCGGATCTCACCATTCCACTTCTGCGGCCTCATTTTCGCCTATGCGGACCCGCTGAAGCGATACCCCGTCCGCTTTTGCAGAATTACCCCGGTCCCTCATGGACTGCTTATGCGATCTCTTAGCCGCATCTGCGGAACCGCTTCTGCGGCTCCTTTTCCGTAGATGCGGAAATACCAGAAGCCAAAAAGATCAGACCTACTGTAAGCTTCCAAAATTTCCGTTTAACCATCCGAAATCACCCCGAGGCCCCCAGGACCTCAACCAAAAGCACCAACACATCCTAAAACCTTATTCAAACTTGCTCAAACCATCAAAACACTATCGTTAACATAAAAATCATCAAATTTCACCAAATCATAGCCTAAGTTCTTCAAGAACTTCCGAAATGCATTTTCGATCAAAAACCCAACCAAACGACGTCCGAATGACATGAAAATTTGCAGACATATCCGAAATCACCTAACGAAGCTACTGCAACTCTCGAAATTCCATTCCGACCCTCGGATCAAAATCCCACCTATCAACCGGAATTCGCCAAAATTCCAACTTCGCCAATTCAAGCCTAATTCTACACCTGACCTCCAAATTCAATTCCGATCGCACTCTTAAGTCACAAATCATCCCCCGAAGCTAATTAAATCACCAGAATTCACATCCGAGCCTTCTAACTATATAGTCAACTTCCGGTTGACTTTTCCAAAACAAGCTTCTTTCCAAGAGGCTAAGTGCCTCATTTCCAACTAAAACCAACTCAATTCTATCTGATTCATTCAAATACTGATATTGAAACATTGAACAACATAATATTGGGAAAATGGGGCGGTAACTCACGTGACAACGGGCCAGGTCATCATATCCTCCCCAACTTAAACAAACGCTCGTCCTCGAGCGTGCCCAGAGTTGTCCTAGAAGCCAACCAAGAACTGAACAACCTTACCAGACATATACCTGGGGTGATCCCACGTCACCTTTATCTCTTATAGGTCCGACAATACAACATGGCTGAAATTACCCAATCCAGTCTAGCCCATAATTCACAGAACTACTTTTTCACTTCTGAAACCATCAACACGATCAAACCTCGCACCTATACTTTGAATAGTCCCGAACCTGCTGTAATTACCCATACTTGCAACCTCAATGAAATCACATGATATACCGCATAATCCAGTACCTGCAACAATAACTTCTATTCACAGTAGCTGTCCACAACAATCATATACCGATGGAAACCTCTCATTAACTAAAGCTCTATTCCAACACTTCATATCCTATCAATGATAATGAAACACACAGCAAACCGTAACAATTCCTTAGGTCAACCATTCATGAAACCACTCCCTTTTTGACTAATACCACAGCAGATTTCCGGGCCCAAACCTCGATATAAGCCCTCTAATCATTTGAAATCACCTCTGATCGCATTCATTAATGACTCCAACGATCACCTCGAATTCAATGCACCACTTTGGTGATATGACACCTCATCACAGGCCTAAGCCACAACTTGTATAATCCACGCACCAATGGTGGGCGGTCTGAACATACTCAATTCATGACCAATAGCTCAAACAAAAGAGCTGTAACTCAAATTCCTCGGTACCATCACAACCCAAGGCCACCCCGTCCCACGTCATAGAAATAGAATACCTGCATCTACCCCGAAGGGTCTAATCTCCACGTAGCCTCACTACAATGCGCGATCTTATCCAAACAATGTTACACATGAAGCACCTCAAGTCACCGTGCTCAAAAGTAGATAGCCACGCACAGATTGGTGTCTGAAACCAAGCAATCCATCACACCCACGGTGAAGTAAGTAATATACACCCTTCAATCCTGAAAGGACATAACCGATGCGCCATTCGCCGAGCAATACCCAATACGGACTTTCTTTAGAAATCAGGAAGCAAGGCATACAAAATAACATCACACTGTTGCGGCGTGCAACCCGATCCAGATAACATACCCGTGGCGACGTGCCACCCGATCCACATAAATATCTCACATAGGGAGATGCACATCGAGCCAAATTTGCTCATTATAACAAAATACCGAGTGCATAACAATATTTACATATAGCGTTATAAGCTACAAAACTCAAGCACAATCCGAAAATCATAACGCCTCACAGCACCGAAAAAGCATCTCATAGATCTCCCCAGATCACTAACAAGCTCAATAA